>JAECUM010029888.1:0-43909 GCA_016617855.1 Megalonaias nervosa
TATATATATTCTTATTCACTGAGAACTAATCTTGCTTTCTTTAAAATTTATGTTTTCACATCATTAATAGTGGATCAACTACTTTTTTTAGTGTTAATGTAGTAAGTGAATACAAGGTTTCTGGCTCAAAGACCCCACCCCCACATCCAAACATATACACTTTACCATTATTCATTACCCTCTGTACCATTTTTTTTTATAAAATCTAAAACAATTTACATTTAAATACGACCAGATTACCTCAAATACATTTTGGTCTTGGAGTTTAGTATTCACACGAACACCGCTGGCGTTTAATGCAGCTTTAAAATTATTAAATCTCCTACACCTTTTAACATATCCTCGCGGAATACCTTTTGCTTTTTTGTTAGTTTATTGTCATCGAGAATTACAGCATACATTTTACCTTAAGTCCAACAAACTCCTTTACTGGAGTAAACATTAACTCATCTTTCATATTTCCAATGACCTTTTTATTTATGTTATCGTGAAATCCACTATCGCGAGAATCATCAGATAAATCAAATAAATCTCTATTGTCATAAATATCCTGATAAACATCTTTACATTTTATATTATACACAAGTGAATCAGTATCAGTAAACAATAACTCTGAACTTGGCCACTGCTTTTTAACGAAATTGTAGTGAAAATCATACAGTAACCATTTTGAGTGATTAAGTACAGCTGATCCAACATAAATCGGTTTATTTGACTTTAAGTTTGTTTTTCTGCGTTGTATAGCAACAAGATTTTCGTTAAAGATTTTCATACTAACAAAATCGTCATCATTAACAAGTTTATATCGGCGGTTTATATCATTAACAATTTCTATATTGACGCGCTTTCTAATACTTTCCGTTGTTTTACCAAATACTGAATTATTCATCAGCTTGAAGAAGTTTATCTCAAAATCTGTTTAAGCCACGACGTTTAGTATTTAAATCAATATAATCTGCCATCCACCGTGACTAATCAAACTTTAACACACGATGAACTTTTCTTAGAATTAGACCAGCATCTACTGCTTGTTTTAAGTTTTTGTAGTGTAATACGTAATTTCGTTTATTTAATAAATTTGGAATTGTTCAGGCGATAGCAGACTTTAATTAATCATCATTCAATTAATCATCATAGACTCTGCACAAAATGGATATCCGTTTTGCAGATCATGCAACGAGCTAGGGTAATCAAGATCAACTTCAACAAAATACGAAACATTATCTGGTAAATCTTTTTCTATTTCTCTGAGAAATTGATCTGGCGTTATCCACTTAAAATAACTATATGGCATTGGCTCCGACATAGCGTAACCATACAAATTACTTACATCAAGATAAATAATATAACTCGATGGAATATTTTTATCATAATTATTTAAGTATTTATTGTTAGCTTGTGCGTATTTTTTATTATAATGCTGATTCCGCCTCTGATACCGCACTCGATAAAATTAAACATATCAACATCAGTTATTAGTTCCAACTCAATTTTACTTGTTTTTAGCAAAGCGTCCCACGACAAACCTGGATCAAGTCCGTAATTGTCATAACTAACTTGACGAAATACATCTGCTAGCAATAGCACGTCAGTTTTTAAATAAATATCATGATAATCACCAAATGTTTTACAGTTAAATTTACTCCAAATTTCTTGAGCATATTTGTATCATCGTCTGAAATATTTTCATTTTTTAGCTGTGAATAAAATTTATCTTTATCTGGCAGAGAATTTTCATCAAATCTGCTCCAATCATTAAGATACTCGTACGGAAATACTCCCTTTTTGTTAATGGAGTACAATTATCGCCAAGACAATTTCTTAGATTATTAAAAGTACTACAACCTTTAACAAGCTCATCTAACGATGCTGTCATAAACTGAAGACTATCAATAAAACGTAATTTGCCTAGTGTAACTGACATATACTTTTCAAAATTATTTGGAATACACTTTATCACATTATTTAGTTTTAGTTTAGCTTTAATTTCATCATTACCAAATGTTTTCACTATTATATGACTATCATATCCCCTGAAATTATATAGTACGACAGGAATAAAATCTGGTGCATGAAATTTCAAGTTACAATTATCATGCGCTGCTCCGCGATATTGGCCGGTTAAATGACAGTGATCATGCACTCGATCACCTGAACTTTGTTCAGGCAATGTTTTTTCAAAAATATGACAATTAACTGCCTCATCAAAATCAATTTTCTGCTTTGGTGTTAATTTTTCATTGGATCATTTTTAGATAATTTATTTAAAATTTTATCAACATCATCCATCAGATTTTTCAATAACCAAACAGCTAGACTTTCAGAGTCACTATCTTTACAACGATAAAGTTTTATTGACGTTGACAAACTATCATTAGCACAACAAACTACTTTATAAGCAACTCCGCAAGGAACATGTTTGTTGTATTTTTCTTGTGCTTGATTCATTCAGATCATTTTCTGCTCCAGCAACTGGAACAAGTAAACACTCAAAATCTGCATAAATAACAATAGGAATTTTTAGTTTATGATTGTAGTTTTTAAATTTTACTATTTTTCTTTTTCGCTCGGCATTGCTATCCGCTGAACATTAACGCAGTATTTAAGATGCTCCTGTAATATTTTATCTTCGGAAAATCCCTGCAAACAACGATAACAGAAATATTTTTTATTTTTGTCCGTAGTATAGTGTCGTCCAATTCTTCCATTAAGTTTTTTATCCAAGCATAATGATTTTTATAAAACAATAAATTTATTGTCATTTGAGTAGCATTTTTTGAAATATATCTCTGATAAACATTTTCTTTTTCGTGTAGTCCAAATGTATTAACAGAAATATTATTTTGTTTTTCAAACTTTGATATTTGATTTTCTGCTACTGGAAAATTTATTGCGCTAAAATTAAGCTCATGTGTATATTGTAAGTATTTTTGAACGCGATCGGAGTTTTTATCTAGCGGATGTAGTGCGGAGAGAATTGCCCACTGAAAACATTTGTTATCGACATTTTTTACATTAATACAACATTTCTTGTTTTTTATCTTCTGTGGACGATCGATGTAAGAACTACCGCGTAATACATTGTATTTCATCGTGTGAAACAAACTTTCCGTGATCATTTCAAACTTCCAACCTGTACCTGATGCAGTATACTCTTCCAATTTCTTATTTATTTCTTGATGTATTTCATCAACAACTAAAGAAAAATTTGTTCCAGATAATATTCTACGTGATTTAGATGTTAAATACAGCTCAGCAATTACATTATTAACGTTTACATTTTCAAAAATTGTATCAAGTATATCTTCCTCATTGTCCTGAATAACATGCAACTTAGAAAAAAAATAACATGATACTGAACTATCAACTTAACACTTTTATGTAAAGCAAGTTTACGTGTTATTGTTGGTTGAAGTAAATGAAATAAATTTGTTGCACTAAAATTTGCTAAACATTTTGATTGTCAAATTTACAGCTATTATCATATCCAGAAAATTTACTAGCAATTTTTTCGTCCTTGACTATGTCAATAAGGATCTTTTTAGCAATATCTCGCAATTTTAACATAATATTTATTATGTTTGACAAATCTCTAATACGTTTTTCAATAAACAATCAATTAGATATATAAAATGCTTATAGTATAATGTCAGAAATTTTGAGGCACATCAGATTGACCGCACAAGACCAAGAAGAGTATCATGTTCATCCAAAGTATAACCACTACGCTGGTGATGTTTTTGGATCAGTAATTCACATTAAATATCAAGGGCCTTTTGGTATACGAACTCCGTACGGTGTAAGAATCAGTGTCAAAGGTGATGATGCTAAGAAAACTGAAATGTTTAGAAAAGATTTTATTTATACTTTGTTCTGCGACGATATTCCAGCAGGGCAACGTGTATATCTTGTTAATAGATCAATTAATGATGATAATGTCGAAAATCTTGCTTTGCAGGATGAATTTCAACCACACCCAGTATTTGATCTATACGAGGCTAATGATAGAGGAATTATCCGAAATAGAAAAACGAAAAATGTTTTGGGGAAATTAGATACAAGAGGTTATTTGAAATTTACTGTCCGTGGAACAAAAACAGATTTTGTTAATTATTTATCGCATCGTTTTGTTTATGAGACATTTAATGGCGTTATTCCAAGCTGCCTAGTTATTGATCTCATCAACCAAATTAGATCAGATAATATAATTGAAAATTTGGATATTGTTACCCCAAAAGAAAATACAAGACGAGGCAAGACTAAAGATGGTTCCAATTTTAAATCTGCTTGACCGATAATGTCAGTAAATCGAGAAACATGCGAAGAACTAAAGTTTAAGTCCATTACAGCTGCTGCTTTTGTGTATCTTATTGTCATTAAAGAATTATCTTTAAACTTATTTTTTTCTGCTTCTGTTAATAAAATTCTACAATAATCGCCATGCATTACAATGTTGTCAATTGAATTAAAACTATAACTAAACAAACATTTTCTTACTGCTTCAGTTAATTCTTTGTAATTTAATATGTCAGCTTTTTGATGATAACGTATTTCGGACATGTTTAGTTTAATAATTAGATAAAAGTAATTTATATAATGAGCATGATGAAACGACTTGCTGATATATACGACGACACTAATTTTGTAAATAATTATTCAGAGAACGATGATAATTACGTTATAACACAAACAACAGCTACACAGAAGATGATATTTTATTTGATAACACTAACAATAATGAAGTTGACAATTTTATAGCTGACGACGACTTTGTAACAGTAGTTGATAAAAAAAATTATGGTTGACGGACAACTGGCAGATATGATGTTAAATATCATATTGTAAAAAAAAATGAAAAAATTTAATTTTATAGTTGCCAAGCAACAATTATTCTGGCAGTTAATAAGACCATTTCTTAATGCAAAGATGATAATTGTATCTACAGTTCGACAAAAAATATTAAATTCGATTTTGTTTTTGTTAAAATATTTAATCTTATGCGAGCCGCTGGAGCTGTTGACGATGAAAGAAATTTGTATTTATCATCTTTATGCAGATCAGTTAAATGTAATGCTGTACTTCTAAAGGACGAACAAACTTATAGTAATATTGTTTCCCAAGTATAGCCGATTTTATCGACTTATTTAGTATCCAACTATTAAACGTATCGCTATATCCGCGCCATTTAACTAAACTGTTATTACCTTTTCTCGCGAAAACTTTTTCAATAATAAATATATCTTGATCAGTTTCTTGCAGCGCCTGCTCATTAAAACTACTAATAACAGGTTGATCCGCTACATCTTTCAGAGAGTACGTTACTGGAATTGTCAATAGAACATTATCAACAATAAATACTTCTTCACCCCAGTTTGGAGTAAATCCCTTTTCAAATACCTTTTTTGTTAGTGAGATTCTAACTTTATCACCAACGTTAAATTTATGTCTGCGATATATATTTTCGTTTGCTAGTATCGGATTTTTAATTGCGACTTTAGGTGACATCTTGATTGTTTTGTGCTTTGTGTTGTTGTATTTGTTAATAATTTTTGGAAGATCATCAATATAATTACTCGATTTTTCATTGTATGATGTTTATGAATTGTTTCGCTTAAAGTTCTATTACATCGCTCAACGAAAACACTTTTTCCCTCGTTTCCAGTAACATACTTTTTAATATTATTTTGCTCAAGAAATTGTTCAAACTTTTTGTTAAAAACCTCTGCACCATGATCTGTCCAAATTTTATTTGGTCTTCTTTCTGTTTCAGCAATAATCTGCTTTAGTGCATTAGTTATTGATTCTCCAGTTTTATCTGCGACTGGCACATTAAAAGCATATTTACCATAAACATCAATAACATTAAACAAATATTTTTTTAATTATTATTGCCTTTTGATAAACTTGACATATCAACTAGATCCATCGCCCAGATGTCAACAACGGCGTTTGCGACAACCTTGCGACGCGGGCTTTTTTTAGGTCGATGCAGCTCAGTTGCGAGAGAGTGCATTTCTCTTAATCCTAATTTATATTTTGCTCCAATTAAACCCTGCACAAGCTTTCTATCAACACGCTCACAGATGCCACTCGGTTTCATCTCACGTAATTCATTTAACATTGCTTTATCACAGCCGTGTTTATCTTGCTCGCTGTCCCTGTCACAAATATCATGTAGCATTGCTATTGCATCAACTTGATTGTAAGGTTCTTGTCCAGGCAGTGGATCATCGTTTTCGTCGAGTTGCTTATCAAGTAGATTATACGGTCCAATATATTTATGTCCTGGAAGTGTCCAACCTCCTCCAGGTTTTGGTAATTTGCCAATTAATTTATGTATATCTATCCCTGATCCGATTGTTTCTCGTTTACCACAGCGCTGGCAGTAAGTAATAATTTTATCTTGTTCCAAACAAAGATCTTTATCACATTCGCATTTTCATTTCATTTTATTTTAATTTGTTGTATAAGTTTTAGTCATCAACCAAAATAATTTTGTCGTTGATTGGTATTATGTCCATTCCAGATCCTACTATATATATCCTATTTAAGAATTGTACTTTTTCTTCTGCCACATATCGCACCATTACTTTTTAACATTATTCTGTTGTTTTTAGTTTTTTTCTGTTTTCTCATCTTTATTTTCAGTTTTAGTTTTACATTTGAGACAATATGCTGACATTTATACTTGAATTTTATGCAACATTAATTGCAATATTATCGTTAGCGTGAGAAGGTTGTTTGTCAAACTGTAAAATAAAATTTCAAATATCTGAAGATTGAGACATTTGCTTTACAAACATTATACAATAATATCCACAAGCTGCAGTTAAATTAGGTTGAAGTTGATTAGATGACTAATTTAGTTTTTTGCATTTTTTGCTAATATATTTTTTATTGCATCACTAGGAGGAAGGCCAAAGGAGTCAAAATAATTATTATTGTAAACTGCAGCCCAATGCGTGCCAGATCCATCATTAAAATCTTGCATATTAATTACACATTATCCACCTGCTGGTGTTGTATCAAGTTCGTCTTTAGAATAAACTCCATGAAATTGTTTTACTTTTTGTAGTTTGTCAAGTATATCAAAATTACTCAAAGCCGGAGATTTTATTTCCTTGTTCCCGGAAGTGTTAGTCTGCGGCCGATTCCCAGTAGACTTTGCAGCAAACTTCCCGCTATTCCCGCTTGTAGTGGTCCAATAAATCCGCCTTCCATTTTGCGTGATCGCCTTGCGGTTGTTGTCTTTTATTCTTTGTTGTTTTTCTCGACTTTGTCTTTCATTCTGGCATTTTTTATTTTATAATGCTAGACAAAAATTCGTTTTATACCATCACCAGATACCGCCTTTTAGTTGCGCCTGATATTGCTCCAGATGCTGCTGCTATACCTAATGTTCCAAGTACCGGAAAAAGTTTCGGTAGTATAGTTTTAGCTATTGCTGCGAGCGTCGCGAGCACCGCGGGTCCAAGAAATCCACCTTCCACCGCAGGGCGGTGACCCATTCGATTTACTTGAGAAGCACTAAGGTTAAGAACAAACGATTTACCTTTATCAAGTTTATTTTTTGTGTTTGCGTTAACATTAGTTTTGTTAGAGTGCCTGTTGTTGCCATCTGCATTACAGATGGCGGACTGATTTTAAGTGAAACTGACTGTAGTTTTGCAACAGCAGTCGCTAATTTTTTAATTTGTCCTGGAGTCAAGTATATTTCTCTAGTAGTATATTTTGTCGATTTCATTATATCAAGGTGTTAGATTAAACTTGGACTGTCATCTTACCTTGCACTGAGTCAATTGTTATGGAACGATCACTAATGACTAGCGCATATACGTAAAGTGCTGCAGCTGGAACAGCACTTAGTGTCCAAGTAATTTCAGTATCAGCAGTTGATCCAATAGCACGATAAGAATGTTTACTAACATCAAAATAAACTATTGGATAGAGTGATCTAAACTTGTCAACTGATATTTGAGATCCATCTCCAACATCTGATATTTTTCCATTGTGTCCATCAGGTACATATGTGGTCTAGTAAGGTTTTTATTAGCATCATTTGTAAAATTACATTCGATTGCTCGTTCTGGATATTGTTTTGAGTATATTCTAGCAAATACTCGTCTAACATTAGCTTTATCAAATATAGCATTATTTTGTTCTTAATTGCCACGTCTCGCTTGTTGTTGAAAGACAACAAACAGTTGTCGCGGTAGTTATTCAGTTGCTGTTGTTGTAACACG
The DNA here is from genome assembly GCA_016617855.1 of Megalonaias nervosa. Taxonomy (NCBI): domain Eukaryota; kingdom Metazoa; phylum Mollusca; class Bivalvia; order Unionida; family Unionidae; genus Megalonaias; species Megalonaias nervosa. The sequence goes on from JAECUM010029888.1 coordinate 8,244, forward strand.
CTACGTGTATATACATCAGTTAAATTTACCGGTAGATCTCCGTCATACGTTATAGTTTGCTCTGTGAGAGACCCATACTGTTGTTTAGTAAATCCTAACAACGATGAAATACTTTTGCTGAAGAAAAATCTATTAATAAATTATTTTTAGCGTTATTCAAGCGCGTAATGTATTATAGTTTGGAGTTAGCTCAAAATTATCGCCGACGCTGTTAGCGCTGGTTTTTGTTAATAGCTCTTTTATTATTTTATTGAGATCAGTTACATTGTAAGCGCCCGGTATTTTAAATGTTTTCCACGGCGCTAGAGGCTCTTGCGCTAGAAATGTAAATCATCATTGACACCAGTTTTTACATCTGCCATAAAATGCCACGCTGTACAAGAAATTAATCCAATTTCATATTGTAAATCAGGATTAAGTTGTATTAGCGGAATATAGTTTACAGAAAAATTTGCGCTACCTCTTGTAGTTTGTTATGAGTCAAGTAAAAGTGTTGTTGACATTTATTTTTTAGTATTTTACAAAATTTTGCTAATTAAATATTATGTAAAATTTCATATTCGCCTGATGTTAATAGTCCACTTGATCTAAGATGATCAAGTATATCAACCATATCACTGTCAATTTCCGCGCTAACATTGCCAGCTTCTTTTGATGATATCAGTAACATTAACCTGCCGACCATTTCAGCAGTTGATGCAAACACTCGAACACCATAGCCAATTTTTTTTTCTGTACTCGCATGTCGTCAATATATTTTGTTAGTGTATCTAACTTATTATTAGGATGATGCTTGACATTTCGATTTAATATTTTAACGATAGCTTTAATGTAAAGACTAGAAATAATACCGTATCTATAATTATTGTGCGAAGTATATAATTCTGGAATTTTAATATCATTATTAATTTTAATAATATCGTCATTGTTGTGATCACTTCTCGTATTTCATTTAGACGATTTAACAGTGTTTTACGATGATCTTCACTCACTTTGTTAATATTAGAAACCGTAAGATCAGTGTTGTACTTATCATTAATTTTTTTATATTCTAAAGGCTGAATTTTAGAATAAATTTTGTTAATAAGCTCTACCGCTAAAGATTTTTGTGCGTTTTCTCTTAATGATTTACGATCAATAATGTTTTTCCTCGATTTTTTCAGTAATTTGTTTCTGACTCAGCTTGTTGCTGTTCTTTTGACTGTCCTAACAGTCCTTTTTCTTTTAATTTTTTAAGTTCTTCCTCTGATAGTCATCCAGTTTCAGGTTGTTTTCCGAGTACTGCCTCAGTAACAGGCTTTAAAAGCCTGGCAGCTTCTTCTGCGGCGGCTACTTGTCCACGTCGCGCTTCTTCTACTTTTTTCTTGAACGCTGCATGGGACTGAACAAGTTTTTTAGTGACTCCGAATGCTTTCGGTATTTTATTTGTTTTTCCATTTTATTTCAGTATGATTTATAAAATTTCGTTTACTGTAGCAGCAGGGAGGGCGAATCCTACAACCTTTCAATTAGAGATTTCGCCAAAAATTAAAGTTTCCTACGGAGATGAAAATACAAACATCAGTAACGTCAAACCGAAGTCTCTAACCGACCCGAAACTTTTCTATTTGGGTTAGCTTATTTTTGTTACTTCATTTTTTGACATTTATGTTTTTGTTTTTTATGGTGTGTTTGTTTATGTACCCGCTCACTCACTCTTTGTCGTCGCCCTCCTTGCTGTTGTGTGGGTGTGGCTTAATTAAATCATTATTATATCAATAATGGAGTCTCACACAGCTAAACTAGCTCGACAGCGACTAGAGGCAATTAAGAAATATCTCCCCGTCCATGATTCTGTCAAGCAACAACTACAAGCGCGTCAGGAATCTCACATGGAATTTACGGAGGGCACAGAATGGTTATTTAAACCAATTGTCGAACCAACAAAGCAAATTGTTAAAGCAACTGAGGCAACACAAAAGCTATTGAAACATTACCTGTTGATATTGCTTGGCGTCTTCAACCTTCTCAACCACTACCAGGGCAACCTCCTCAACCACCACCTGAAGATCAGCAACAATCTCTTCAAAGAGTTAGAACTAGCATCACAGATAAATTCACGCCGGAAGGTCTTGCACTCTCAGGGACAAAGACCAAGTAATGGATATTGCCGCGTATGGATATCATGAAAGCGATAAGTATGTAAAACCCGAATATGTTAACACTATGAGACATGCCGATTGGATTAGGGATGTATATCGCATCGCTACTTATACTCCGCAAATCAGAACTGAGAGAGATATTAATCAGTTTGATATTTTTAACCGGGCAGTAGATGAGTATATTGAACAATTAAACAAGCAAGAAAACAAGGAGAAGAAGAAATTAAATCAAAACTTGAAGAAGCTAAACAATCAAGAAAAAGAAAACAAAAGAAATAAAGTCGAAACTTATAGATGTTGAACGAGCAAGGAAACAAAAAGCAGAAGATTTGGAATCTGAAGAAATTAGACGAAGGAGGGAATTACATTCACCAAGTAAGAAAGAAACAATTGGAAGTGGTCTTATTACTCCATGTCCCAGCGACGTCCTTGCCGACGTGGACAGATTAGAAATTCAAATTGGCGGAAAACGAGCTGGTAATAATTCCCCAGAAATCATTAATGAAGCAGCTGATATTTGTCAGAGATTATTTACAGGAGGTATCATAGATATTAATGTTTATCGGTCTCTAATTCATGAAATCGCCGATGATTACCTCAGTGATTGATTAAGGGTATACAGTTAGATCAGTGACAAGAATTAAGATGATCATACATAATGCTCACCGTGGACCGATCATGGTCAGGGTGATAAATTCGCGATTACCTACATATAAAGCGATCTACGGAGATGGACTCGGTGGTGTTGTTCAGGGTCTATTCAGAAGGATACCGATTGCAAAGCAACTGGGAATGAAAGTTATTGACGTTGTTCGTGAAAAAGGCATTGGTGCTGTTGGTAAAGCATTCTCGGCAATTAAGGATAGACTAGCACCATTAATACAACGAAAACCTCAACCAGTAAAACCTCAGTCAGTAAAATTACCCAGCACAGAAGTTATGCCTGCAAATGTAAGTAAAATAACAAATCAAGCTGCGAATCAAAAACTAGCAGCAATGGCGTTGCCATTCATGGCTGATGTACTCCTATCAGAAAAAGAAAAAAAAACTACAACTGCTAGTCTGATAGCAGGAATTGGTCTTCGTGTTAGACGATAACAAATATAATAAAAATGTTTAAGCGTGTATCTGATCCCGCATTCGACATGGACGCACCAATTCTCAAAGATGAATCGATACGTGATTATCAATATTATTCTTATGACGCACGACAGCCAAATCAGCGTGGGCGAATTGAGCTGCAAGTTCAGGATACAAGCAAATATTTCTTAACCGCTGAAGCATTTATTGAAGTAGAAAGTGAAATTTTAAAAACAGATGATACTGAATATTTAGCTGATGTTATGGTTGGTTTTGTTAATAATGGCATTATGGCATTGTTCGACAGCGCCATATACATGATTGACGGAAGAAATATTAAATCAATTCAAAAAGACGTCAACGTTGCCACGACGATACTTGGCCTTGCAAGATACAGCGATGGTTATTCAAGATCAGCTCGTCCGTCAATGATGTTTGTGAAGGATACTTCTAACCACCCTGACAACAGACCGTATAATGTAAGACGACCAAGAAACAATGCCGACAACGCTGACGCTGATGAGTGGCCAGTGGTTCATGGTGCTAATCCATAATTCAACTTAGGATTCGCAGCACGTCGATCAATGCTGAAAGATGGAAGTAGAAGATTTTCATGTGCAATTCCACTGTTCCACATCTTTGGATTTTGCAGAAATGTCACAAAGGTTATTTTTGGAACCAAGCATACAGTTGTACTCGTACGAAAGGCTACCGACGATGATGCAATCTGGCGCTTTATCGATGATGCAGGTAAAGTAATACTAACAAAACTTTCACTGTGGATGCCAACAATGATACCATTACTCACTGAAGAACAACGGCTACTCTATTTTATGGACTCAGGTGGTCAATCAACATTATCATGGTTGCTGATGACCACAGATAGTGTTCAAAAGTACCATTAATGGTTTATTCACATGGCAGATAGCATCACAGCAAGGTGTTTCTGCGCTGTGATATATATTTGTTGCTAGCTGCACGAGTAAACTCACAAACACGAAGTACAATGATATTTGACAAACGTGATGTACTGAAGTTGCACTGAGGATAAATGGACATCATGAACCATCCGAAGATATATTATTAAAATTTGGAAAATAATCATGTAGCGCGTGCATATCATCGTTTGATGACATTCATGGGACGTGATCAAAATATTGATTCTGGTCTACAAATAGCACAACTAGATTTTACAAAGCTGTATCCGATCTATTATTTCTCACTGGAACATTTGGGTTACATTAAGCAATCTGTCGTTACCATACACTTTCCAGCTCGTATGGCAAGAGGAGCTATTGTTGATTACAGAGCAATCGCTGTTATACTCTCAGATAAAATAATGTTGCTTGAAGGTGTTGGTGGACGAATGAGAGTCATTGATGCCCCAGTAGAAAACATGTGTTTTCCAAACATGTAACTAAATTACTCATGATATTATAATGCCATATCATCATGTTAGTATTACTCTGACTCCTGGCCAGATTAAAAAAAGACAATCGGCGTCAAAAAATAAATTCGGGAACAAAAATATCACTGAAACGAGGACAGATCTCAGGTGGTCCAAATAAACTATCACTGACTGAACGTCAACCCAGGCACTTCAATGACTCCAAAATATCAGCGACTGGTGTCAGACTTGATCTTTCTGCAGGTGCCATTAGCGACATTGCCAAGATGGGTGGTATATTTCCACTTCTCGCAGCTATACCAGCGTTGATAGCCGCTGAAGCTCCAGCTGTTGCAAAAGCAGCTGCACTTGGTGCTGTTGGAACTGCCGCTGGGATGGCATTAAAGAAAGCAACAGGAAAATGAATAAAAACTTCTAAAAAAGGGAAAGGTCTAAGACTGCCAGGAACTCCTCGTTCATGGTACGGAAAAGGTCTAAGACTTCCCGGGACACATCGTTGATACTTCCCATTTCTAATTTTGATTTCCGTGATTCTTCTGCGCGATTAAATATCAAAACCTTCAGAGGTGTTTTTATGCGTGATCAATTACCAAGACAAACAAATCGTGTTGAGACCGGTATCATTAATCTCGATAGAAGTTCTGGTCCAGGTACTCATTGGGTCGCATGCGTGATTGATCCACCTGGAATTATTTTATTTTGATTCGTATGGACTGGCACCACCGAAGGAATTTTTAAAATATGCAAAACACTCAATCTGGTATTCAATATTACCAACACAGAAAATAACTGATCCGCAAAAATGCGGCCGCTAATCACTTGCTGTATTCGATGCTATTTCAAATCTTCCGATGCACCTCATAAAGTTGTACATACGTACATGAGTTCTGTTTTAAATAATCACTAATCTTATAATGGTTGATATTTATGGAAGATTCTCTATCAAAGACAAGAAAAAAAGATGATATTGATTTATTGAAGTATGCTACTAGAGATGATCTTGCTGATATTATGAACCTCTCTGGAGTTGACCCGGATGAAGTTATTTTTCAGGATAAAAATGGTGTTTTAAAGACGAGTAATATGAAGTGGCTCGACATAATTCGTAGAGCTCTCGGTGCTACCACTGATAATATTCCAGTATTTACTGACGGCGGTAGAATCAGAGACTCAAATGTATCAATAGCAACTATTAGAAATGAAATTATAAAAAAGTGTTGCTGATCGTTTACGATCCACCGGTGATACAATGACAGGCAAACGCAGCATCAATGCAAATAAAATCGTTGTTTTAAGAGAACCAACAAGTGATGAAGATGCCGCAACAAAGAAATATGTAGACGATAAAGATACTATAATCGAGGACAAAAAAAACCACACTGCGATCTGAATATGACGTTCACGTAAATATGTTTTTAAATACTCGTAGACATTTTTAAAAACTTAATAAAATCGCAGATGATTTCTTTAGAAATCCATTGTTTGTTGACGTAAAACTCTGGAATTAACACAAAACTCGGCGATATTAAAACAGCTATGTCAGACATTGAAACGATTAATCGACAATTAGGCGTTAACAGAGATCCTAAATCATTTTCTGAACTAATCACGGTAGCGCAGAGGAATATCGATGATATTAAAGAAAAACTAGAAGATGTTGTCAGTGGAATTCCTGATATCGTTAAAAAAAAATTAATCTGATTAAAATTCCTCACAAGCAGATCATCAACGTGGTATACACAGTATCATCAGGATTATCAACATGGTCACAGCAAAATAACACTATCAAACATACCGCGGAAGTCACTGGTGTGTATAGGCTGTCCGTGTTCAGCTCTGCAAAATTTAGGATATATTTCACATTTCCATGGCGTCATTCAACCGATAATTTTTCTGGAACCGTGTCTGTTGTGTTAAATCAAGCGGTCGAAGAAACGTTTATACTGGAACCATCTGATAAAAAATAACCTCAGCGAATTACTGGTGGTGTCTGGAATTTGTAGCTTAAACACCTCAATTGATTACTTAGTACTTTAGATTATATGATTTCACAAACGTCAGATCTAAATTTTGTAAACAAATACAGATACGAGCAAGTGTAGTTGTTACAGACCCAACTGAAAAATATCATTGATGAGTACACAGTAAAAATATAAAAATAACGTAGACGTGTCATTGTTACTACATAATTGTATATTCTGCATCTGCTGTAGTCGCTGAAACAGCAACTATAATCGGATCATTATCGCTCTCATACATAATAGCACCAGTAATAGGAATTGGTGTTGCAGTTAAAACCGGTGTTGCTGGAATTCTTAATATAATTGCAAAAAAGATATCAACGTGTGTGACTGATAAATTACATGAATATACAATATTGCTATCAGCGGCAACACACGCGCATACTAAATGATCATCGCTGATATCATCAGGGCGCAATGATGGAATAATATCAGATCAGAAATTCGAAGAAATGATTAAGGTTTACCACGACACCTTGGTTTGGCAACTGGAAACCAAACCACCTTGTCGGAAATAAGGACAGAGTCACCTTAATTTAAATCAGGAAGTAAATAATAATAATGTCATCAACGATGACATCACAAGAATTGCTGCAACAAATTGTCGCTAATAGAACACCACCAACAACCACAATGATATCAAAGAGCTCAACTAATCCTGAATTCGACATTATCTTTCCAACGGCAATTCCAGCCAAAGAAATAGCGTTAGCACAATTGAGAGTATACTACAGCTGGCCAAATATTAGATCAAAATCAGTCGGTGGGTTACCCGCAAATAATTTATTAGTGTTTTCTTATAAAAATGAACCCGATGGAACCCCTGATTGGCAAGCTGTTGGTATTCCTACGGGCAATTATCAAATCGAACAGATCAATGATGAGTTCCGGCGCAGAATTAAATCTATCACAGGAAAAGAATCTAAAATCGCTATTACTGTTCATGAGCCAACATTATCAGCTGCGATAGAAATATCAACGCCCGACTGCGCCGTAGATATATATCACTCATCGATCAGAACTGTATTAGGATGGCCAGAGGTAGCATCGTTTATCAAGGACCACCAGAATCTAAACGAGTTGATTTTACCACAGATAAAAAATATTTTTAAAATTTCCAGAATATTGAAGAGGTTATCCATGGATGCATGGAGGAATGACGAGTATAACAGAAACTTTTATCACGTCTACTGGTGAAAGGCTTCCTAAATTTAATATTTCCTTTATATTTATATTTGACAGAAATAAAGGAAGTATGGTCTTCAACGATGAGATTTATTTGTATTTTTCCGATAACATTAAATACGAACACAAGAGAGAAAGCGATGATCTGCGAAAATTATTTTTCAGTAGAACACAATACTTCAATGATGATGTAAAGCAACAGATCATTCAAACTATGCAACATTTAAACCAAGTAGCATCAGACCTCGAATATTTCAACAAAATCATCGTCGAGTATGTAAATTTCGTCGGGAATGAATATTGGTCACCTGGTTCACCACGAAAAGTAAATATTAAACGATTATTTCTCGATCGTTTTAAAATAACAGAAGAACAATTACTAACATTTGTAATACCGGAATATAACGCTGATATTTTAAGAAAATCAGTCAATGATATTATCGATGAAAATGTTCCCAAAGTCGTTGAATCATGGAGAAAAATATCTTCACCAGCTATTACTCTCAAGCACTACAATGATCCATATGGTGGATGTCGGCATGTATCACCAGGTGTTGTCGCGATCACATCAACGATCGAAGTTAATTTGGTGTGTGATGCTATTGATGGAGGTTATCAAGTAAATACTGAAAAATTTAGACAAGCACAACAGGGATATATCTTATATTCATTTACCCCCGAAGTACCTCCTGGGTTTTAATTGTGTCAGTGTCCGTTAATCCGGATTATCTGCGATGTCATAACCCGCTATTATCATGGATACATTTTAGATTTACTCACCAGGCCGGACACTTACTTGATTAAAGAAATGAAGTTTTGGCAATAAGTATGTATGTTAGATCGTAGATCATCGCTTTCGTAGCTACTTTTTGTTTGGAATAAATAAAAATATTATAATCTGATGAATCAGAATCAGAATTTAAAAAAATATAATCTGAATCAGATTCAGAATATAATATCAATAAAAAATAATCTGAGTCAGAATCAGAATCAGAATCAGAATAATAATATTTCTGAATCTGAATCAGAATAAAAATAAATATTATAATCTGAATCTGGATCAGAATAAATATTATAATGAAATTTTATTTTGTTACTGATAATCAGACTAAACTCTGAAAATCGAAGGGGTAAATACCCGACTAAAAAGCAAAATCAAACTAAACTCTGAAAATCGATGGGTGAAATGGTACTCAAAATTATATTTTTGATGATAAAATTACGCTGAAACAATAACAATATCATTTTTACTGACCAACAACAACAATAAATATTATTATGATGAAAATTTTATTTTTGCTGATTATCGTTCAGATTCCACATTTTGATGGAGTAAATTCCCGACTAAAAATCAAAATCAGACTAAATTCTGAAAATCGATGGGTAAATGGTACTAAGAATAACAAAAATCTCTCTTTTAGATAAATAAAAAATTAACCAGAATAAAAATAAATACTATAATCTGATTCTGTATAATATTATTATCAGAATAAAATAAATAGTATAATCTGAACCTGTATCAGAATAAAAATAAATTTTATAATATGAATCTGAATCAGAATAAATATTATAATCTGATTCTGATTCTGAGCCGCTTTCATAATCCTTCTTGACTTTCGTCAGTGACTTTACAATCACACATAACTTTTTTCAGCTATCGCACATGTGAGCTCATAATTTTTTTTAGTTCGTATTCGCGTGATAACTCTGATCTAACTTTCTCAATCGCGTTTGCGAGTGAAACAAATTTTCGAATATCCTCATCACCGACATACTGTAGAGATTGTTTCACGGCCTGTTGAAGTAATTAATGAATCGATACTCAGCTGCTAGTGTATATCTCTCATCATATTTCCGTTCCTGTAGCACTCCAAAAACATTTATAATTTTTTAAGGGTCCAATTATTCTATATCCTCATCATTTAATTTTTTAATGTCAGAAATAATTGCATGAATATTTTTGGAATTCATTATATAATAAATATATGTTTAGAATACAAACATTTCTGATTCAGATTTATATTTATTCTGATTCTGATTCAGATTTAATTTTATTCTCATTCAGATTTATTTTTATTCTCATTCAGATTTATATATATTTTTATTCAGATTTATTTTCATTCTGATTCAGATTTATTTTCATTCTATTTTTATTCTGATTCAGATTTATATTTATTCTGATTCAGATTAATTTTCATTCTGAAATATTTGTAATAATGAAATTTTTATTTTTAAGAAATATTTATTATAATAAAATTTTATTTTTTGAGAAATTCGGTAGGGTTTTCTGGATTTAATAGGTAGATTGCCCCATCGATTTTATAAATTCTGACGGATTTTTCGATTTTGAGTACCAAATACCCACCGATTTTATACATTCGGTAGGATTTCAGAAATATTGATATTTTTATATTTTTATTCTGATTCAGAAATACTTTTATTTCTATTTTTATATTTTTATTCTTATTAAGAAATATTATTATTTTTATATTTTTATTCTGGTTAATGTATCAGTCACGAGGTTGGAACGCTGGACCTCGAGTATGATAATCCGCCGCTCTAGCACTGCGCCTCTAATCCATCCTTACAGATATATGTTTCAGAAATTGCTATGAAGTTACCTATGCTGGATAAACAGGCAACCAACATGCGATCAGAATACTGAATAAAGCACAATTGTTGTAAACTGCAGCGTGGATTTATTTCAATTTCCAAATAAAGTATAAAATATCTGCATTTAATAATTGCACATACACATTTTTGCAAGGTGTCATCCGGGAGTTAAAAGTTCATGTAGGTCTGTGTACAACTATCTTACCTGAAACATCTAAAAATAACTTACCCGGATTGTGCACACGCAAGCGAAGAGTGACTTATACTGAAGTTACCTAACGGGAAGTTGTGGCAAAATACACACTTATGGAGGGTGCCTACAGGTGATCAGTATACTGAACAAATCACAATTGTTGTATAATTGTGTTAACTGCAGTGTGGATTTATTTCAATTTTTCAAACACACCATATTAAATATCTGCATTTAATAATTACACATACATTTCTGCAGGTTGTCATTCGGGTGGTTTAAGTACATGGTCTATTATATACCCCTGTAAGTATCTTACCTGTAAGATTTAAAAATAACTTACCTGGATTGTATGTGCGCAGTGGAGAAATAGCAAAATAAATAATCACGGGAGTCATATGATATTATGCACTTACAAGCGGGGCAACTGCTTAATCACTGTATCGGAGAAAGTGTTTGCTTGACAGAGTTATCTAACTTTATCATCTAACACAATCAGGATATACTGAAAGATTATTTTTTATTATATTTCTTTGAAAACGCCGATTTGGTTATATTATTTGCGACAGGTTGTACTGAAGGCATGCAAATATGAAAATATTTTCCAGCTGCTTTCATTGATTGAAATATTATTTTTTCGCCACTCTCCGCGTTCACAGATTTAACAACCCTTGCGCGTTTATCATGCTTACCAGTACCTCCACATGCAGAATTCTGATTCTATGTAATAGCTCGTAAATTACTTAAAGAATTATCAAGTTTCCTACCATTGATGTGATCGATCACAAGTCCGTCTTCGATTAATCTATAAAAACATTCCCAGATGAATTTACGTGAGTAATAATTTTTATTCCCCCTTGTACTGAATCTGAGATAACTAGTATTAATAACAGCACCAACTGGTTTCTTTAATCGACAGTTCCTAATGATACCATCTCGAGATGCCTCATAATTTTTAATGATAGGATGCTTCACAAATTCATTTTGCTTCATTTATATAATAATATTATTTGTCTAAATTATTTTGTTGTTGGGGTGAAAATCTGACGAGATAGTCTTCGGCGCTTTTTACGGGGGATTCATTACCGACACCATCGGAGTTATTTTTCTTTCTTATCATAATATCGTTTCAGCTCTCTGTATTTTTACCACCACATTGTTTGCACACACAGCTGCGTTTCTTCTCTAACCCCAACACCATATTTCAAACACGGTTTTGGTCCTAGATCCCCTATTCGCACACTTTGTATGTGACATCCACAGAATTCATTTACGCAAGCCCTGTTACAACGAACTGAAGAACCAATCATAAGCCACTTACACTGATTCTTTTCTTCAATCATTATATGTATAATCAATCTTTAATTTAAATATAATTTGCCTTAAATATGAAATGGTGGAATTTACAAGATTATCTGCGATTAAGCCCTCTAAAGCCAGATTCGATCTCGACAGAATAATCCCTCAATTACCAAGGCGAGCTTTGTTTGATTTAACAAATAAGACTCTAATCAATCAGTGAAGCCAAGAGAGAATTTCACGATGATGGTGCACCTTATGTGTGGTCAACATTCAGAATTGTACGCGACACAAAATAATTGTCGATGCTACAATGAATGATAGGCGAGCAGCGACAATTATTAATTATCTCGACATTGCACGAAAATATATTTTTCGAATAAAATTTATCGTAGCGACCAATGACGACACATGGATTATCCATGACAAATGTGATCCTGTTCGCCTGACTTCTCGTCATGGCCACACTGTAAAAATTGTCACGTTAAACAAAATTCAAAACCAGGAATACTGATTGGAATTGATAGACCTTATTATGAGCGAGCATATCCTGTAACGGCAGTTGTTTATGCGATATATCCGCTGCATGATAAACCTAACGTCGATAAACTTTTATCGAGAAAACGGTTTGACGGATCTAAGGCGTAAAAAAATAAATGAGTGGGCAGAAACAGTTAAAGATACTGGAGCGTCTATCAAAGATGTTGCTGAATTGGAAAAAATATTAACCGGAGAGATTTTATACGAATCGAAATATAAAAAATGGAGCTTCGATAGAGATTATTGATCATGATACACACGCGTGGACTTCGGATATAACAGTATTTCCACAAAATCGAACTGTTAAATTCTATAACGGTGATATGTTTGATTTTATCAGAAATATCAGTAAGAGTGACCCTGTATCAGTGTGGTTGTTTCAGAGTTCAGAATCTGTGAACTATGATCAGTTTGTACGGTCTAATGGAGATATTTATCGTTCAGAATATCTCCAAGACGAAACGAAAAATCTTGCGTTGAAATACACGAACGATAAATATGTTATCGAACGATTACTTAGTAATTGTCTTACCGTTGCGTCAGTTGCTGCCCACGCTGCTCAGAAGAAAAATTCATGGAAACCAACACGATTGGAATTTCTTGAAGATATCCAACGCAGTTGTATCCAATACGGACATGACGGATTATGGAATACTAAATACGATTATAAACATGTTATATTGGTTGATATGGTTGCATGCTATCCTGGAAGTTTTCTTGGGATGGGTGAGTGTTCTGGGTATTTCAAAAGATTTGGACATCCAACACACGAGATGGCCAGAGTTGCGATAAATGGACCCTTACCAGATTTTGACCTGACCGGATTTGGATGCATTGAGTCGTTTGAGTTCGCACGGAATCTCCATCCGATCGTTTGTTTGGTTTGGAACACATTTTTCAGAAAAAATTTGGGTTCCAACAGTTTTATTACGATATATGCTTGATGTACAAATATTGATATCGTTGGTTGTAAGTGAAGCAATTGTATCATATAATGTGCAAAAGCAAGTTTGGTTACCACAGCAAAGGAAATATTCCCCTGATGAAAATCCTGATATAACTGATTTTGAGAATAAATTTGCAAAGGATCTTGGTAGGAAAATAATTGGTAAATTTACGCAAGGAGGATCATATGACCATAAACGACATTGTTGAAGACTAATCATCGACGAAGCTGAACTCGATTTTATAATTGCTGATACAACAGAGGAAGGCACATTTATAAGTCGGAATAATGTTAATTTATCAGACGGAACTAAATTAGGTACAATTGTTGACTCATTTAAGATCTTCAATGCTCGAGTATGTTTCGGTAAATTAATTATCGATGATAAATAGATTTTCTAACACCGCAGTTAGAGTCGCCACAGATTCATTTTATATCAATAATCATATACATGAAGATTTTTTTCTCCTGGGTACTTAGCCCATGGAGTTCCTGGTAATTTTCCCAGTGAAGCAGCGATATCACCACCTTTCTTCGTACGAAACGAAATAAACCTGTATTTGCTTGTACCACATTTTACACACTTGCCTGTAAGCGCACGCTTTTTATTTTTTTGCTATTATTGTAATTAATCCACTGGTGTGGGTGGATGCTCTGCATCGAACACAATATAAATTCATATTATTTATTATATTTGTACAACCTGGATGTCACTGATTTCTCAGCGACACGAAAGCAAGAGCCAATCAAGCATCATGCAGCGCTACCAAATTCTGTCAGAGAAATAGTAGTAGGTCCATCTGGGTCTGGTAAGACGCAATTGTTGCTTAATCTGATAATGAGATGGCTAAAGTGGGATAAGTTGTATTTAGTGGCACCATCTGTAGATGATCAGCGATGCTACGATGTCTTTAAAGATTTTAATGAAGAAGCGAAGTCGTTGGATGAAGATGAAGATGATAATGATATTGTTGATTTTATCACCGATATTGATGAAGCTCCATCTGTGGATGATCTCTATGGACGTAATAATAATCTCGTAGAATATGATGATGTGATGCTGAACAAACAGTCAAATCCAGCTCGGATATTTTCCCGAGGCAGACACAAAAATGCAGACGTGATTTATGTTACTCAGCGATAAACATAAATACCTAAAGTGATCAGAGACAATTGTAATATTTTAGTTGTGTTTAATGGAGTCGATATACATACTCTGCGAAACATTCATCAGTCTTGGTGTTCAGGGGATATGGGTATCATTAAGTTCAAAAACTTCTTTTCAAAAGCACAAGCAATCCCTCATGGATTTATCACGATAAATTTACATGATCCTCGGTCGAGGTATCGTGTAGGTCTCGATACAATTTTTGATTGAGAAACACAGCAGCAGGGAAGGCGACGACAAAGAGTGAGTGAGCGGGTACATAAACAAACACGCCATAAAAACAAAAACATAAATGTCAAAAAAGAAAGTAACAAAAATAAGCTAACCCAAATAGAAAAGTTTCGGGTAGGTTAGAGACTTCGGTATGACGTTATTGACGTTCGTATTTTCATATCCGTAGGAAACTTTATTTTTCAGCGAAATCTCTAATTGAAAAGTTGTAGGATTTGCCCTCCCTGCTGCTACTGTAAATACTCGTCAATACAGCAACGAAACATTTTTGCTGGATCACTCGCAAGTTTATCAAATAAAAAGAAATTGTATTTGTCTTTAGTTGCTTGATGATACAGTTCAAAAAATTTATCTATTGTTACGTCTCCGCATTGTTCGTTTGCAATATTTTGCATATCAACATTGTCTAGTCTGGAAAACAATATAAAACAACCAGTATTTCGTCATATAAATCTATCAGCATTATAAAATCCCTGCGCAAGATAAACAGAATTACATTGTTTGTTGCGCGACAATGAAGAGTAAGATCTTATTTTGTTCATCTCCTCGTTATTTAGCGGAATATCATCAAAAACAACTATTTTATGATCGGTTGAATAAACGTTCGTTTACTGGAATAAGCTCTTCCGGTTCTTTAATAATAAAGAAATCCTCACCAGCATCAAGATCGTCACGCATTTTGTCGTTATATTCGCTAAGTAACTCGTATTTATCCTGTTGCGGATTTATTGTGTAAATATAAACTCTATCGTAATTAAAATTATCGCCAAGCAGTAAGTTCATTAATAAATTTGTTTTGCCCGACCCTGTTCTGCCAACAATAAGGTAATGACAATCTGGTAGCTCATTGTTATTTTTATGTTTTACTAGTCGCTCAGTATCAAAGTTAATATCGACATTGTATTTTTTCTGTTATATAAAATTTTATTGCGCACTATATTTTTATAAAAATATAGAATATAATAATGAGCTACTACACAAAATTCGGAACAACATTAGGCTACTTGGTACTGTAAATACAACAACAAATGGAACAGTTGATCTATCAGGTTATTTAATAAAATCCGGCGACACAATGACCGGCAACTTGTCAATGTCAAATCAGAGGGTTTTAGGTCTAGAAACAATATACCCACCAGCAAATGTTGTTAACACACAAGCAGTAAGTTACGCACAACTAAAAACTGTTGACGATAAAAACTTGATAAAATGGGTGGAACAGTTACTGACAATTTTATTATGTCAGGTAAGAGAATATTAAATTTAGAAACTGCATATCCACCTCCAAATTCAGATCAATCTCAAGCAGTAAGTTTATCACAATTAATGTACCTCGACGATATAAAAATTAGTAAATCCGGCGACACAATGACCAGCAATCTTAATATGTTTGGTAAAAAAAATAATAAACTTAGAAACTGCTTATCCTCCTCCAAATGTAGTTGATACGCGAGCTGTAAGTTATTTACAGTTAAAAACTGTTGACGACAAAAAACTTGATAAAACTGGTGGTGCGGTTTCTGGTAATAAAGTAATGTCAAATAAAGCAAAATTAGCAGGCTTATCGATAAATTCACCTCCAGCTGGTAATACAGATGCTATTAGCTACACACAATTACGTGGCGCGCTTACAGCGTATTTACATATATCTGGTGGATTTATGACCGGGTCGATTGATATGGGAGGACATGTAATATACAATACTCAGCTTGACAATACAATGTTAGACGATGATAGTTGGACGACAAATGTTAAATTTGTTAAAAGTAATTTTGTTAAGTTGATCGGGGATACAATGACTGGAATGTTAAATATGGAAGCTAATAAAATAACTTCATCGTACGTTCCAGCCGCTAACGTTGATTTAACAAACAAAAAATACGTTGACGACGCAGACACTATGTTATCAAACAATATTCAATATATTTCAGCAAATTATTTGCTACTCGCTGATGGTATGATGCAGGGAATGATATATATGGGATTAAATAGAATAGTATCGGCATATATTCCAACTTCAGCAAATGATCTAGTAAATAAAGCTTATGTTGACCCGTTTGCTGCAGGTGGAGTAAAACGATTTAAAAATAAAATTGGATTTATTCCAAATTTAATTGATTCAACAGCAAGTAGAGTCGGATTTATTGCCAGCACGTCAACGCAATATCCAGGAAATAACCCTAATCATGCTTTTTTGTTTACAAGCGCAATATCAGGAGGACCAGAGTGGACGACAAATGGGGAAACAACAATTTCTGGCTAAAAATACCATGTCCGTACTCAGTGTCTATCTGGCAATTTCAGTTGCGTGGACGACTAAATTCTGGTCTAGGTCGAATATATAATTGGAAGTTGCAGAGATCTAATGATGATGCAGCTTGGACAGATTTGTATAGCACAACAAACACATATATTTCAACAACACAATATTTTACTTTAGCTGCTGCTAGTATGACAAACAAATACAAATATTTCAGAATATACATTAATAACGCAGAAACTCCATATCCGGGATTAACTGCATTTCAAATATTTACACCAGATGATCAAGTTTGATCATGGCGATCAAGTTTTATGTAACAATAAAAAATAATGTCAGAGCCAGCGATAATAACAGTAGCAAAAGAATTTTACAATAACATTTTCAACACTAAAATAATTTTAAATGATGTAGATCAAGACGCTGGTGGCAAAGTAGTAAAATTGTATCCAGAAAATGCAAAAATAATTCTATTAAAAAAAATAAAATATCATTATCTACACAAAGTTGATGATGAATATAAAGACATTAATGAGTTAACAAAATGAACAAAATTTTATTCGAGTCAGAGACATGCGAGGACCACAACTAAAATACGCAATAAAAGATTTTGATATTATTAGTAAATACTGTCATCCTGATGATTGTAGAGAAGAACAAAATCGAGTTGAAAATATACTAAAAAAAAATATTACTTGAGCTTGACGCTGAAAATTTAGATCTTATTAATAAATCTGATCTAATAAATTCACGCGCGTACAGTAAGCGATCTCAAGAAGAAGCTCAAGTAAATAGCTTACGTAATCTACTTAATAAACTCTCTGAATCAAAAAAAGAAAATCTTAAACAGAAATAAAAAATTAAATGATTACTTTAAAAAACGAGGAGCATTTCAAAAACTGGGCATGTAATATCAGTAAGCGCAGAGCTAGCTATAAAGGCGTATGCAAATGCAATTATACCGTTAATTAAACAAACTCCAGAATTTTGATCCAATTATTGTTGATAAATCATTAAATATTATAAGTGAATTTAATGATGAATTTAATAATTTCAGTAATACTCAACGGGAATATTTTATGGACGATGTTAAATCAGCAGTAATTGAAAGAAAAGTTGACTCATGATATTACTGAAGCAGATGATTTTCTGCTACCAAAATTACATCGATCTAGACAACTGTCATTAAGAGGTTACTAAACTCCATGATGATCCTTCTTATGTCAATATGCTACAACAAGTTTATGATTTATTTCCTGATGTTGTATTAATAAAAGCTTATTTACGTCAATTATTTGTCATTAATTTCATTGTTGCATATGCAATTATACAACAACATCTTGTTCTTAACAATTTTATATTAAACAAAATAGCGCTGGTGCTTGGTTTTATTGATGAAAATGAGAAAAAAGCTAAAAACTGGATAAATAATGTATATTATACTTCTAAGTTTGAAAATGATACACGCCATAATAAATTTTACTCGTATGGTTGGCTAAAGAAAAATGAAGTACTAACGGATGATAAATATCAAGATACTGCTTCTCAAGTTTATAACAAATACAGAGATTTTATAGCTGATTCTGTTAATGTTGAGTTTCATAGATCTATTGATGCTGTTATTGGCGCTAGAACATTTATTATTGTACAATAAAATATATATAAAATGAAGAAAAAAACAACAAATTATTGATTTTAATCACGTGTCAGAAAATATTCCAAAATCTGATCTTGACGCACTAACGCAGTACTATAAATACTATCAATAAAAGTTCTGGTGCACAAAAATATGTTATAAATATTACGGAAGAATAATTAATATAATTTCATATTTACCGTTATTAATGACCGGCGGGGCTATAGTCTGTAGTCTGTAGCGGGGCTATGGTAAATCCGTTTTTGTTAATTATCTCTGGAATCGGCGTTAGTTTATCAACAATATTAAAACGTATTGATCCGTCACTAACAACAAAAAAATGCTTGTAAAACATAAGTACAACTTACAAAAAAGTTTTGAATCGGATTAGATCTTACTTACGCGGGGTTATGTATGATAGGGAGTATTTAATTCGTAAATTTCATACAATAGATGGTGTGCTTATAGATATTTTGCCAATGCGCGTTTGTAAATATGAAACTAGTTATCAAAAAACTTACCAGTGGTAATAAAGAAAATTAATCTTCTTCGATTACTTTATTTATACATGTTAATAAAGATAAAAGCTCATAATTTTTAGTTGTAAAAGAGAAAAAATATCATTTACAAATTGACTAATAAACTTGTCATAAAATTTCTTTAAACAGTAAAGCTCAACAAGATCAGCGCTAGTGCATTCAATGTGATCGCCACATAAATAACAACCTATCTCATCAAAAGTAAATCCTATTTCCATTGTCCTTTCTTTATGTAGTATATATCTAGGATGTTCATTTACCTCCTGTAATAATGTATTAATTTTTGTTTCCTGTAAAACATGTAAAAATCTATTTTTAGTTTTTTCTAATATTAATAAAATCGCTTATCAAATTAAAATCTATTGATTGAGGTTTTACTCCTATATGTTTTTGTAATAATTAATTAGTCGTTTAACAATTAATTCTTTTGGAGATAATATTTGTCGCCAAACTGTTCAACATAATATTTTATATATTTAATGATATTTTCACAATGTGACGATTTAAATGCAACAATACTATAAAAATCTTTCAAATAACCGTTAAATTTTTCAACATCTTTTGATGTAATTTTATTTTTACAGATAAAACCACAAAGCATATCAATTATTTCTTCATCTCTATTTATTGACATTATAGTCTAAGGATTTTATATCTCTAATTAATAATTTTCTCTAAATAATTTTATCTGTCCAGGGTTTCTGGATCAAAGACCCTACCGCCACTCAAACAAATATCGTCAGAAAACTCTGACCAAATGTATTTGAGCTAGAAACATGGTCGTATTTAAATATAAAATGTTTTAAATTTTATTTGTAAAAAAATGGTCTAGAGGGTAATGAATAACGGTAAATTGTATTTGTTTGGATGTGGGGGTGCGGTCTTTGAGCCAGAAACCTGGTATTCATTTACTACTGTTAAAACATATTGATCACATTGTTTACTTTGTTCTCTTTAGTTGTGCACGGTAAATATTTCTTGCAATGATTAAGAAAGCAATAAAATATGTTCTGAAATTGTGTTATATTTTAATTGCAAATAATTAATGTGGATTTCATTGTACGATTTCATTGTATCACATGTGAGGCACAACAGAAACCAGTTTATTCATAAAATTCTCTCTCTCTCTCTCTCTCTCTCTCTCTCTCTCTCTCCCCCCCCAATAAAGCTTCCATAGTTTTTAACTGATGGACATTATTATCATATATTATCGATATCTTCAGGAAATGCAAATACAAGTACAAAAAATATTGTAGTACGGATTTCGTAATCCTGTGCGTAAGAATCGCAATAAACGATTCAAAATACTATTCAATTCAGTCTTTGAAGCATGCGTAGCAAGCAGAACACAAATTTTATAAAGCCTCTATACTGATCGTCTCCTTCACTGCACTAGCAATCTCTACACGACAAAGTCCACGGCTTTCACGTGATGAAAATGGATTATAAATAAATAAATAAATAAATAAATAAATAAATAGCAATTTCTTAAGTTATGCCACTTATTGCGAAAGGGCGTGCACTCTATACTAATTTACAAAACAAAGCAAGTTCTTTCGGTAAAGCATTTTGTAAAGTAATTGAATAGGCGCGTGACGTCACGAAGAATGATATAATCCCTATTGAACCTCTCTGTTGTGCTTAGTGATCTTAAAGATTTATCAATGGCATCCGTATCCGCAAAATTATCTATTCTGCTATCAAAGTTCTTCACCGCCATGTTCAACTGGCAAAGGAAGGTATATAGGTTTTCTTTCAACTTTCCGTATTCCGTGAAGAAAGATATTCGTCTGGACGACGTCGACGTAATTGGTTCTCTAGTCTCGTCTGTCAGCATACGTTCGACAAAAGCTACTGCCGCTGATGTTTCCTTGTAACAATCTTTCAGATATTGTAAAAACTGAAATAAAATGGCAGATTGTATACCTACTCACTGTCAATTTTCTCATGGGGCGGAAAAGGTCTAGTACATGGGTATTATGTGGAAGTCGTCTAAATATTACACAAAAGCAATACACTATGTATCCAAAATTTGTCCATATAGTTTAATATAGACTGGTCATAAATATTAACGACAAATACATATAATAGCATACCTAAAATCAAATATATGAATAAATAAAATTAGAAGGGAAAAGAGAAGGTTTGATAGAAAAGAGCTCTGTATTTAGTTACCTGTTTTGGTTCAGAAGGAGTACTGGGAATTTTTGGGAACCTCTCCAAAGACGATATATTATCTAATAGTGATTGTAAATCTTGATCGTTGATACGTTCAGCATACTGAAACATAAACGACGAAAGACGTTGTATTGCATGAAACCAATTCAGATTTATGGTTTTCCCTCCAGTGATAAAGCAATTAGATGTTCTCTATACAATTTTAAATTAAGGCAATGCTAAAACCAAGGTCGATCTATTCCAAAGTAACAGAATCAAACTGTCGCCCAAACAAAGTATAGAATAATGAGTTACATGTCTGTCTGTCAGCATGTGTATATTATGTATGTATGTATGTATGTATGTATGTATGTATGTATGTATGTATGTATGCTTATTTTAATCTTGCGATCATCGATCAAATTTTATATAAAAAGTGGCACATAGCGGAACAGCTTATACTTTTACATTTCTATCCGTAAACTAATGTCAGATTTATCCGATTGTCATATCTATTCTACTCGCTCTCCCAACTTCATCAACCCATCCAACCACCCCAAAAAGCTTGATTGCATGTTGTGTGTTTCATTGTTAAGAAGCTTGTATAACTTATGAGTGTATGAAGAAAAAGATGCCCCAGCAAATAATGACTTCAAATGAATAATGACCAATATTAATCCTAAGGGATAGGGTGAAATCTCCAAAAGAGTTCATCTAATTGATATATGGCATTAAGTATTGGGCTCCAGGGAAGTACATTTATTTGTAAATTGACTTACATAAACAAATTTGTTCGAACATCATTTTGGATTTCAGTTGTACAATAGCTCAAATCGGGTGATTGTGTTTAATTCATAAAAAAAATACTTCGCCAAAAATTAAGAATTTCACTGAATGTCATCTTCGCTGGTCCTAGGCATATGTAGTTAACCGAAACAGTGTTTTGAAAAAGTGCCCTCTCACGAATGAAAGAATTAAGAGAAATCATTTGACCAACGAAAGAGCTCATTACACATGTTATGCGTTCAATTAGGCAACCTTCATGATACGCACATGCCTGACCCGGAGGCCGCAATGCTTGCTATCTACTTGCTATTAAATGTAACGAACAATCTGATTTGATCAGTTTCTTGCGGCTACACCCAATCAGACAGCGGAGTGATAGATACGTTTTCACCTAGCTAAAAAAGCCAAGGATCGCTGTGGAACGAATTGGATTGACGAGCCTTGGCCAGCGAAGAAGAAAGAATACATGAATCAGAGAGTTGGCCAAGTGTTGGAATATAGTCTCGACTGCATAATTAGCAAGCTATTTTTTTTTAAAAAAAAGAGTTCCACTAAGCAAGTCACTATTTTATACGTGCATACGAAAATATGAAAAACAATAAAAAAAAAAACAAAAGAATTTTTATCGTGGAAGAAATCTATCTGATCTATCTGTTTTAACTCCTAGAGGAGCAGTCTGAATCAATTATAATAAACGTCGTTACTTTTTATCATTTTCTTTTCGTATTCTTAACATATGTCCAAACATTTTAAAGAAAGGAAGGAGAAAGCTTCTGATATCTGAGTTGTATTTCTATAATAGTGTTGCTACTAAAAGAGATAACATAAAGCATACTTACAAAATTATCTTTTAAAGTTTTTGATTCATTGCATATTTGGGTAGATTTTGCTTGCAGAATTTGAATCTGGGCGAATTCGGAGGTTTTTTGTGGTATGGTTGTCAGAACTGACTGAGTAATCGAGGTCCTGCTTCCGCCGCATGGTTCCATCATCCTCTCTGATAATGGGGCCGGGATACTTCTGGTCGGGCACAATATCAATACAGAAATTGTGGACACTAAAAAAGATGTACTTCAAAATGTAGAGTTTAAACTTATCTTGAGCAACATACGTAAACAATGTCACTGCCTGAAGACGCTGTTTGACTGGGGTTAGTCTCGTTTTGAATTGTCATTTTAGTCGTTTTTGCGTTGGATATTGACGAAAAGAACTCGAAGAGTCAACAACTGTGCTAGAGTTGTTTGCTCAAGGCTTAATATTTCTATATGTTCTGTGACAATTTGCCATGCTTTTGAAAAAAAGAGATGAAAACAAGAGCGGACGTTTCTAATAGAAAGCAACGTTGTTTAACTTAGCAGATTCGTTTTCAAAGAAACTTGAGCGTCTCCATATGGGGCTATGTGTGTAGATTTAGGCAATCGGAGAACCTCCAGAGATTTCTAAGAAAAATTGATCTCGAAAGTATTTCGATACACAGTAGCAAAGAGGAAGTCGCCATAAAGTGGCGGAAAACTTAGTCGTGTGTTTAATGTACAAAAGGCAAAGTAGAACCATGTCAAAACTATTATGTAACCTTTATGAAATTATTTGTACAACTAGTAAAAGAAAGTTCTTTAATGAGTTCATGCTTGTAAATGAAACTTTGGAATGTTTCGGCCCAAGAATAAGTCATCTCCGTTGAGAAGCTGTGATTGTGTGTGATGTGCACATGACCTCATTTTGAATACATGGCACATGTAAATGCTACTGTTCCGATCATTAATGGTATGGATTTTAAATATCTGCTAAATCCATTCTGAGATTAGAACAATATCCATCAGAACGTCTAGAATATTATAGAAAAATACTTCGAATGCAATATTAAGATTTCTTCATA
Source organism: Megalonaias nervosa (assembly GCA_016617855.1). NCBI lineage: Eukaryota > Metazoa > Mollusca > Bivalvia > Unionida > Unionidae > Megalonaias > Megalonaias nervosa. Next base: position 32,320 of record JAECUM010029888.1, read on the forward strand.
TTTAAATTATTTCGTTCGTGCTTTAAATAAAGCGTTATTGCAATTACCTTGGAATAGACTGCACAAATCTGACAAATGTATAGACTGGATCCCAATGTATCTCTATGATCTAAATTCGTCTTCGTTATTTACTAAATTAAATAATATTGTTGTTCTGTGAGATTTATTAACAGTTCTAAAATGAACTTTATGGCAGCAGCAATTCTTTAGACCAATGTATCAGCAATAAACCAGATGCGAATTACTGATGTCAAAACTATATCCATGATGGCAACTTTTGTAGACCAGGATACAAACGCGAATGCTTCATATTTATGAACCATTTCTTTAAACCTGCAGAGCATATTTGAATAAAATTTTGGTATATATATATATATATATATATATATATATATATATATATATATATATATATATATATATATATATATATATATATATATATATATATATATATATATATATATATTGAGATAGATAGATAGATAGATAGATCCATTCACTTAGTATATTTCATTTACGGCACATATAAAAAAATAAGAATTCTTTCAAATGAAATTTGAATCTCAATCAAACAAATTAGGTTTTACATATCACATGGGTGTACTATTAAAAATATCAAGAATGTAAATGTATAGTTATGGAAAACTCTCATGGCGAAAGATATTAATGACAAAGAAAAAATGTCCTGTAGAAAGAAATCCTTAATTGCACAGAATGAGATAAGACTCAAGTGTAAAGAAAATATAGACGGAGTGAAATATTAATATAGTTTTTCGTACAAGGAATATATTTTTATGCATTTGAAATACAAATATGAAAAAGTTCCGAAAATATATTATCCCATAGGGTAATGCTCATGTCTCATAAAATTGAAAGATAGAAATTATCTTCATATATTTGTGACCTTCGTTGTCAAAAAGTTTTCACGATACATACATGCGGTTTATTTATCGCGTTTTCTGCCTTAGTTGTCAATACGTTTTCACGACATATGCATGCGAGATATTTAAATTTTAATTGTTCATTTCTATTTTAACGCTGTTGTTGATAACAAAACAAAATATTAACTGTATTTTTATTATATAAATGTCCTTTTAAAAGAGAGATATTATTAAAGCTTGATATGAATTGTGCTGTCATTAAAAAAATCAATACTTTATATATGTGTCTTAAGCATCTCTACACAAAACTTACACAACATGAATTCTAGTAAAGAATTTACATATAATGTCAGTATGCACATTTATCAACAGAAGCCGTGGAAATTTTACTTCCTAGAGTTTCAAATTGTGACCTAAAATTATTCAGTTCAATTATTCACTAAGTATGCAAATTGTTTCATCTACCATAACTTTAATTACAAGACTGAAGTTAAACAAAATGATACTTACGTGCTATTTTGAGAAATACTTTCATAATTATCATTTTTGCCACTTTCAAGACTTGATTTAATTGAAAGATCTTGTTCTTAGTGCTGCATATTATATCAGTCACAAAAGTCACATTGGAGTCGGAAAAGAACGACCAGTACGTCCTTATATATGATCTTGCCATCACCGGTAGCGGAACCAGGGCGTTGAAAAATATGTATATTCCCATAGCTATTTTTAGAATTGTCTTCACCGCGTAAAAATGATCTCGACAGCTATCACATTACGTTATACATCAAAAGCTTGCACTGCCGCTCATGACCAGGCGCAAGTTAGGTATGGCGTGTTGATGAGTGAATGACTAGTAAATATTCAGGAACTGCTATCCAACGCCAGCCCTAGGGCGATGTATATACTTGGCCAACCTTTATTGCAAGACAGTCAGATTTTTGTGGTTTCTTTATTGTAGTAAGACAAACGAAGTGTTTCAATATTTGAAAAGGAGTGATTTAATTGTATTAACCTCCTCCTCATCATCCTCATCATCATCATCATCATTTGCTGTGTATGCAACTTTCAACGATATTGTTTTTGAAATTGCACGTATGCCAGGTGCCAAGCTAGTATTCAAAGGGAACATTTTGAATTTTTAGGGAAAACATCAGTCCAATGCAGAGCACGAGAGATTTTTAATACAAATTTTCAGCTTAATCTAAAATTAAAAAACCCACTACTTATTTGAATAAGATCTTATGAAATAGATAATACATTTAGTTTGAAAAAAATATTACATTTTGGACTTTTTAAGCTTAAAAATGTTCACGTTAAAATAAATTAAATACAATTATATCAGTCATAAAAAAAATGCATTTCAGAATTTAAATAATTGCTAAGATCTTATTCAAATAGGTGTTTCTTCACTGATACGTTGCGTAGGTAACGTTTATACAGTGATGGAATGCAATAGTCAGAAGCAAAACAAATAGTTTTCTTTTTGTGCACACATCTCTCGCAGAATCATAAAGAGTGAAATAAATCCGTAATGTCAAGCGACATAAACCCAGCATTTTACGAAAACAAAATGCTGATATACATGCATATAAAGTCTGCTTGTTTATTCCTTGATTCTTGTTGGGGTTGGGGTGGTTTTGATTGTTACAGAAAAATAATGAGTGACTTACCCAAAGTTTTTCACTCTGTGTGTGTGTGTGTGTGTGTGTTCCACGATTTATTTCACCTGAAAGAGATAAGTTTGTGTTTGTCATCTTTTATTCCTAGAAAAGGCAACATATATCGATAAAATTCAATCTAAAGAGATACAGACGTATAGATATGTTTAATGAATGAAACTGTGGGAGAATGAAACCGACACTAAATGCCAGTTTCTCCAACTTTTCCAATTAATGTTTTCCAAAAGTATGAAGAATGTTCGTCTTTTTATGGACTTTCCTGTCCTATATGTACTACTTGTTTCGCAAACAGAAATCATCATCAAATATTTTATACCTAAAAGACATGTATGAAAATCATTTCTATGCTAGTTTTTGCCAAGCCTTTTCGTTAAGAATTTACAGTCACAATGAGGTATATTACTTGCAGTCACAATGAGGTATATTACCTGTAGTCACAATGAGGTATATTACTTGCAGTCACAATGAGGTATATTATTTGCAGTCACAATGAGATATATTACTTGCAGATGCAATGAGGTATATTACTTGCAGTCGCAAAGAGGTATATTACTTGCAGACATAATGAAATATATTACTTGCAGTCACAATGAGGTATATTACTTGCAGCCGTAATGAGGCATATTACTTGCAGTCGCAATGAGGTAAATTAGCTGTAGTCACAATGAGGTATATTATTTGCAGTCACAATGAGGTATATTACTTGCAGTCACAATGAGATATATTACTTGCAGATGCAGTGAGGTATATTACCTGCAGTCGCAATGAGGTATATTACTTGCAGACATAATGAAATGTATTACTTGCAGTCACAATGAGGAATATCACTTGCAGTCAAAATGAGGAATATTACCTGCAGTCGTAATGAGGCATATTACTTGCAGTCGCAATGACGTAAATTAGCCGTAGTCACAATGAGGCATATTACTTGAAGTCACAATGAGATATATTACCTATGATCACAATGAGGTGTAATACTTATTCGTGAAAGCTACAAGTAAAGAAACAAGTCCTTTTCCGAGAAGTTTACTTATTATGCAGAGATTTCTTTCCAAGAACACCCCCAAGCTTCCTTGAGAATAAACAGGTTTCCTCGTGAAATGTTGTAAAATTTGCGATATCAATACACATCTTTTGGAGAAGAAAAAAAACCCATAACTCTGTTGGCACAGAATGCTCTTCCTTAACAAAAAACCCGCTGTTTTCTTTAAGATATAATTGCTGTTTTGTATTTGCTGTTTTTATTTTCATTGTTTCTTTTTCTTCTTCTGGGAGTTTACTTTCATTGCATAGAAAATAACTTTGTGAAGAAAAATACATTATACACCAGACTAACATCAATGTTTAGAAGTAAAGTCTTTATTTCATTCTATTTAGAAGTTTCATGTAAAATTTGACTTCTAAAACTTTCTTGAAGAAAATCTCTTATTGATGAAGCATTTCATTTCTTCGTATGACCTCTGCTCTCTGCGACGTGTTAAAAACAAATTATCTCATTTGATTACGATGACTGGTTTCACAAGCGAAAAAAAAAATTCCCGCATGGTTAAGATCCATTTAAAAATTATGCACTCAAATAATTGTGACCTAACAATAAACTTGAAGCTTTGCAAATTTGTATATATCATGTACCTGATTTACACCCAGTGGAAACGCGACCGAGCTGGGGTTTGTGGTATTGGAGGTTTAGAGGGGGCAATTGTCCCCAGGGGCCAAGCAAAGGGTACGCTGTCTGGATCTTCTCAGTTGATTTGGGATGGGGCAGATCAAATTTGCATAGTATTTCACCTTTACCTTAGTGTAGCGGAGGTGGGTGTTCACAAAACGTATATTTAGGAGGTGGGAGGTAAAAAGAGGAGGATGGCAACTGACACAAAAACTGTTCTCTGCAGCAAAGAAATGGCGCCATTAAAGAACATTGCCCCCCAGGCGCATCGAACCCGCCACTGCAAACACCTACTATTGCTTTTAAGAAAAGTATTTCACTTATTTACAAAGAACTCTACAGCGTTCATTTGATTTAGACTTTGATCTTAGTTTACATTGCTCTACCTGCATTGATGCTTTGTGGAGTGTTGTTCGTGTGTTTTCCTTAAGCGATATAAAGCACTAGTATTAAGGTTGACTGGGGTACTAAGGCATGAAAAATCAATATTCATAAACGGAACTGGAGAAATTTGATAAACCCAACAATTTATTACATTTTAAAATGACAATATTTAACTTTATTACCGTAATTATATTGACGGTCTGTCGCTAAGTTCATAGTTAAAAAATACATTCTTTTGGGTTATGCCACTCCTAAAAACACATACAACGAATATCCAAATTTGACGAAGTTATGATGTCCACAATGTCCGTGAGAAACGATGTGCTTACGCACTAAGTGTCCATCATTATTCGTGTTTTCTTGTATAAAATAGGAGAAACGGAAGAAAAAAAACAAAAACAGACGTGTTTATTGTTCAGCCGTCGGACAATAACGCTGTTGCTTCCCTTTACTTGCACACCCTGCAGTCAAAATGTAGAGGATTTACATTGGACATATTTCCTTCGTCGGCCACGAAACTTCAACTGATATATTACAAAAATTCTTTTTGTGATTCAGAATGAAATAATAGAAAATAAATGAAGTGGTGTTGTGATTACATCTATATTATCAACACTTGTTCCACATACTTACTCTTGCTGGAACATGTTAACTACATGGTAATACAAACGAGGAATTATACGTAATTGTTACATGCGGATATAGGTGTGCATGAATGCATTGAATGGAACGAACCCATATTGCGTCTAGTAGTAATAAACAATAAAATCCGCATTTTTAACTTAAGGTGTGAACCGTAAAACTGTGTTCTGAATTGTTTCTCGACCTACTGACAAGTAAACAGTTATCTGCATTTTGAAGGATTATGTGGGACGTTTCTGGTATTTCCCATGCAGAGATCTTGGGTTATGCCGTGAACTATGTTGCACTATAAGAAAGACAATTATTTAACTTTACCTTCAGGAAGAAGAACAAGACAATAAAATATTTTTTGTATACCCGAAGACATTATTAGAGATTTTATCATTTCAATGTATTAGGGTATTAGCAAAAAAGCTATGCCTACAAATATAAACAATACAGTATTATTTTTCTCTGTGAACAGAGCTTACGTCTATTTAATCCACCTTAGTGTTCGATAAGCTCCAACATCAAATATACAAAAGGATTTGTAAGATCCATTTTATTTAAGTTTTACGCAAACAGGATGTTTGTCAGGTTTTAATCGAAATATATCCATGTATAAAACTTATCGGAAACTTTAAATGTGGCGTTATTTTAAGACGGACGTCCTTCATCTGATAGACCTACAATTTTATATTAGTTCCGAGATTAAAAGCAGTTCCTAAGTTCAAAGTATGTTTAAAACACGTTTTTCTGACTAAGTAGCGGGTAGGGGTGAGCAGTAGCGAGCATGCGTTAAGTATATGGCCTGGTGACGATGGACAACTGGGGGCGGAAGATGCGATATCGCTGAAACTCTCTAATTAAACGAACAATATATATCAACAAAATAATAATATATGTCCGGTGCGTTGAAGGAGGGAAGTAGAAGTAGTATGTAGAAGGAGGCTTCTGGACCAGGGACCGTATTTCCTTGTCCCAGAGAACCCCAAATTTCCCCAAACAAATACGATTTCCCTGTCCCAGAGAACCCCACCCATCCCTCTCCCAACAACTATAATTTCTCACCCCAAGGGGTTTCTGCACCCGGGACCTCATTTCCCCTGTCCAGAAAGACCCAACAAATACAAAAACACATTTTTCAGACCACCCCCATCAGGTTGGCGGCAAAGCCGATTTTATTTCTAATGTTTAGATAACAAAAATGTGTCCGATTATTTTATAAAGTTTAGATAAAATTTTATATGTTGGATTATTTTATTTTGTTAGATAAAATTATGTTTGTCAAATTATTTCATACCTTATCACCGACTGTTTCAACTGTGGATATTAAAAATATTTTATCATCACGATAATAAAGATAAACTTTATTCTACCGCTCACACAACGACGAGAGTCAAATAAATCTTTCATTTGTAGTTTATTAAGAGGATATTTTTTATCAATAAAATATACTTTTGATCGATCAAGATCGATTCTAAGTTTACTATATTTTTGTTGACTGATTGGATCATGAAAGTTATTAAACCCTGCTGACAATTCCCGGCTTAATTTCTCAAGATAATTGAAATACTCGCTGTTGTCACATCGAATAAGTGAAAGTTTTAGCCTGTCACGGCCGCTAAAACATATTCCTGATGTTTCATCATTAATTTCAACTGTTTACCGTCTATCATTAGATATTTGATCTTGCTATTGTTGCTATGTGTCACTGTCATATTTTCGAACATTATTTCTAAAGTATAGGTAAAATTTCATACCCTAGTTAGAGAATATAATGTCAAGTATAGACTTATCGTTAGATTTATCATCAGATAAAAAGATAATATCAAGTATAGATTTATCATCACAACGATATCTAAATGCAAACGTATCTATTCCATTTTCACAATAACGTTTATCAAAAAAATTACTTAATCCACGTTTGATAATAACATCTGTATCAAGTTTATGATGATTTGTTCGAAGAGCCATTGCTCTTATAAAACTAACACCGCCGTCAATTGCGTATTTGTAATCATCAAACTCAATGAATTTATTAACCAAATCACGAGGCAAACCTTTCGCTCTTTTTGTTATTTTATCATTGTCCAGCAACAGGGCCTACATTTTGCTGCGCAATCCAATAAAGTATTTGATAATGTGCGAATTCTTTTCATCCTTAAACTTACCAATAACTTTTTTATTTGTATCATCATGAAATTTACTAACGCGAGGATAATAGGAAAGATCAAACAGATGTCGGTTATCAAAGATGTCTATATATACATCCTCGGTTTCTATTTCTTAAACAAGCGAGTCAGTATCGTTAAACAATAGTTCACTAGACGGCCATTGCTTCTTAACAAAATTATTATGAAAATCGTACATGAGCCACTTCGACAAATCAAGTACAGAAGTTCCATCATAAATCGCCTTGTTCAGTTTTATATTTGTTTTTCTTCTTTGTATTGCGACAAGATTCTCATTAAAAATTTTCATGCTGACAAAATCATCTTCTGACACAAGTTTGTTTCGGCGGTTGATATCATTAACTAGCTCGATGTTTACTCGCTTTCTAATATTTTCCATCGTTTTCCCAAAGACGGAGTTGTTCATAAGCTTAAAGAAGTTTTTCTCGAAATCAGATTTTGCTAAATCTCTCCTCGAAGTGTTTGAGCTAATATAACCTCTCATCCACGGTGACTGATTGAATTTTAACACGCAATGAACTTTCCTCAACACAAGACCAGCATCTACTGCTTGCTTTAAAACTTTGTAATGCAAAACATAATTTTGTTTATCAAGTAAATTTGGAGCGAGTTTACTTACCACAGAATTTTGTTTCGGCGATGCCATTGCTTGTTGTTCCTGAGATAACAAACTAGAGTCGATTTTCATTGATTCCTCACAGAACGGATAATCGTTGTGTAAATCATGTAATAAAGTAGGATAGTCGAGATCAACTTCAACAAAATACGAAACATCGTCAGGTATCTTTTTTTCTGTTTCCGCCAGAAATTTGTTAGGTATGATGTATTTCGATGGTTTGTTAGGATCATAATTCAACATATATTTATTGTTTGCTTCAGAATATTTTTTGTTATAACGCTAATATCGCCACGGATACCTATTTCAATAAAGTTAAACATGTCAATATCTGTTGGTAATTCTTGCTCCACCTTGCTAAACTTTAACAAAGCATCCCACGACAACCCAGGAGCAGAGTAATACCAACAAGGATCTAGTCCATAATTGTTATAGCTCACTTTTCGAAAGCTTTCAAATACATCTGCCAGCAGTAATACATCCGTTTTCAAATACAAATCACAATAATCGCCAAATGTCTTGCAATTGAATTCTTTCCAAATATCTTGCGCATATTTGTACTCGTCATTAGTTATATTTTCGGGGTTTTTTTTAGCTGTGAATAAAATTTATCTTTGTCAGGTAAAGAAGTTTCATCAGATTTACTCCAATCATCGAGATACTCGTATGGAAACACTCCTTTTTTTGTTAACAAGCTTGCTTTTGCGTTAAAACAATCTTGTAGGTTATAAAACTCGCTTCAGCTTTTCACCAGCTCTTCTAACGATGCTGCCATAAACTGTAGGCTGTCGATAAAACGCAACTTACCTAAAGTAACTGACATATACTTTTCAAAATTATTTGGGATACACTTGATTACGTTATCGAGTTTTAAACGAGACTTTTTTCCAGGATCACCAAAAGCTTCTACGATAATATAACTGTTATATCCTCTGAAATTGTGAAGAACAACTGGAATAAAATCTGGAGCATGAAACTTTAGATTACACTTATCGTGAGCCTCTCCACGATATTGCCCTGTTAAATGACAATGATCACGTACTTTTTTTATTACCAGGCGCTGGTGATACACGTTCTGTGTCAAAGGCTTTTTCACAAATATGACAAAATTTTGCTTGTTCGTGATCGGATTTCTGCTGGACCATTAATTTTACCATTGGAACGATTCTTCTTAAACGTTTAAATATATCATCAACTTCGCCAAACAACTGCTTGAGAAGCCAAACAGCTGGATCTTTACCGAGATATATTTTAATCGGTTTGGATAAACTAGGATCAATACAACAAACTATCTTATACGAGACTCCGCATGGAACACGATTTTGAGTTTTTCTTGTGCTCAATTGGCTAGGATCATTTTCTGCTCCAAGCACAGGCTGGGGTAAACACTCGAAGTCGGCGTAAATAACGAAACGAATTTTTAGTTTATGTTTATGATTGACAAACCGAAGAATTTTTTCATCCTCACCTGGCATTGTTATTCGTTGTACATCAATACAGTACTGTAGATGCTTTTGTAATTTTTCGTTGTCAGAACAGCCGTGTAAACAACGATAGCAGAAGTACTTCTTATTTTTTTGTTTGCTATACTGTTTACCAATAAGTCTGTTGAAGTTTTTGATCTTAACATAATGATTTTTATAAAACAGCAGGTTTATTGTCGATTGCGAGGCTGTTCCAGAAATATATCTTGGATAGACGTTTTCATGCTCGTCAAGACCAACTTTTTGTTTTTGCTTTTCCAACTTTGGTATTTGATTTTCTGTAACTGGGAAGTCAATATCAGTAAAATTTAATTTTGATACATGAGGAAAATACTTGTTAACACGATAGGAGTGATCTTTTGCTGGAAACATCGCAGAAAGAATAGCCCACTGGAAGCATCTGTTATCAAAGTTTTTACGTTAATACAGCATTTTTTATTTTTTTATTTTTTGTGGCAGGTCAATATATGAACTACCGCGTAATATGTTATATTTCATTGTGTGAAATAAAATTTCAGTAATCATCTCAAACTTCCAACCAGAACCTGATTCGGTGAACTCTTCTATCTGTTTCCAAATTTCCTGGCGTATATTATCAGCTTGCAATGAAAGATTAGTTCCAAGCAAAACACGCTTGGATTTTGCGTTAATAAAAGGATCTGCAATTTCCTCGTCAGTCGACTCTTCTGTCACATGTAATTTAGAAAATATAACGTAATACTGAACCAGGATTTTCAAAACATTATGTTTTTCAAGTTCACGTTTTATAGTTGGTTCGAATAAATGAAAAAGATTTATGGAGGTGAAATTTACCAGAACGATTTGTTTATCAAATCGATAGCTGTTATCAAATCCAGAAAAAGCAGTAGCTATTTTTATGGGTTCTCCTATAAGGCTCTTTTTTGCTATATCACGTAACTTCAGCATTGTTATATACTATACTATCAAATGTCTACTTGAGCGTTCAATAGTTATTCTATTTATAGCGCACTGCACTATACACCTGTCGAAGGGCTAAGCAAAATACGTACAATTAAACAAATGGATTTCTTATAAGAATAATAGCACAAAATTTAATGATGACGAGCGCAAGCGAACAGGAGTATTATCATGTTCACCCCAAATACAACTTGTACGCGGGGAATATGTTAGGGTCGGTGATACACGTCAAATACAGACAACCGTTTGGTAAAGTAACACCAGCTGGTTATAAGATTAGCGTCCAAGGTGATAATGCTGAGCAAACTGAAATCTTAAAGAAAGATTTTATTTACACATTATTTTGTGACGATATTCCAGAAGGAAACCGAGTGTATTATGTTTACGGTGCGGTCTCTGATGATAATATTGCAAACTTGTCTTTGCAAGATGAGTTTCAACCTCATCCGGTATTTGATCTTTACGAAGCGAATGATAGTGGAATTATTCGAAATATCCAAACGAAGAAAGTGCTAGGAAAACTAGGAACTAGCGGATATCTCATATTAAATATACCTGGATCTAAAACAGATCTTATTAATTACCGTAGCCAGAGATTTGTTAATGAAACGTTTAATGGACCTATTCCAGATGGTTTAGTAATAGACCATATCAACCGCATTAAAACCGACAATCGTCTAGAAAACTTAGATCTTGTCACGCCGAAAGAAAACTCAAAACGAGGACGAGGTGGTGGTATTAATTTTAGATGTCCTTCTAAATCTATCATTGTGGTAAATACTGAAACAGATGAGGAACTAAAATTCAAATCAATTTCAACTGCTGCTAGATATTTTAAAGTACATCCGGCAACCGTCAAGAGATCAGCTGATGGCATTACGAGTTTGGCAACATCAACATCAACTTTTGACAAGATAGCTTTTTGGTATGACAACTAATCTTACTGTAATATTTTTGCAAGCTCATCTCGATTAATGCAGCTATGACACCACAACATGATAGCTTCTCTATCATATACTATACGAATTTTTTATTTTCGTATGATTGTTTTCTTTTCGAGTAAGTTAATAAAATTTTATCGTTTCCGCCGTGAACTAAAAACAAATTAACTGAAATATTTTT
>JAECUM010029889.1:0-32908 GCA_016617855.1 Megalonaias nervosa
ATATATATATATATATATATATATATATATATATATATATATATATAGGGGCAACTATAGGGACAAGGGGACTTTAATGTTTAAACAGGGGGTAGTAAAGATAGGGACAGTGGGAATTTAACATGGTGGGCTTGTCTAAGGACAAGGGAAGTGGAACAGGGTGGGCTTGTATAGGGACAAGGGAAATGTATTGGGCTTGTCTAGGGGCAAAGGGAATGGAACAGTGTGGGACTGTCTAGGGACAATGGGAATTTAACATAGGAATGGTAGTTGCGAACAATGGGAAATCCTTTGTTAAATGTTACCATAGGATTAACATGGATGAAACCATTGAGACTCAAGACGTCACGGCGATGGTAATACCGTCTTAAGTGGCTGACCTCAATTTGGGCTACATGGTAACATTGTGAGAAGTGGCTGACCTCAGATTACACACGTGTGTACTCGATACCTATGGCATAATGACTATATTTTTGTATCCGAGATTTATATTTAAAGCATTGCCTAGACCTGAAATTATATTGGCGGAGTTCATAATGATGCTATAAATAGCTATAATCAAGCAAAATACCAATGTCAAAATGGATGTGACTAAAAGTATCGCTGAAATTACGAAATTGTCCCAGAATTTAACGGAGACTAAACATAACCCGGAACATTAAGATTACAATGGTTCAGACTAAAGTAGTATTAAATTTACGACATTGTCCCGGAGTGTAGTGGAGACTTAGAAAATCTGGAACATCAATATTCAAATCGCTCAGACTAAAAGTAAGGCTAAAATTACGAAATTTGGCCCATAATTTAACGAAGACTAAACTTATCCCCGAACATCAGATTATATTGGTTTAGTCTAAAAGTAGTACTAAATTCCCAAAATATCCCATCAAGTGAAGACTGAGATAAACTCCGGAAGATTATATTCAGATTGCCGTGACTTGAAATATTGCACTAAAATTCCGAAATGTTAGCGGACTTTAATGGATTCTGATTACTAGCCAGATTTTTTATACACTGACCTGCAGACCTGCACACAGGCCGCACACTAAATAGGTTCGCTTTTCACAAGACCGGCAGCCCCATGAACAACTGAGCAGCCTTAATTAGCATCACACTGCCCTCCTCTGCCGCATGAGAAAGGGGCTAGAAAATTGCCCTAAACATTGCCTGCTTCATTTTAACTCAGTATCCCACCTAAGGGGTACAGCATATAACAAGATGGCAAAGGTGATAACACTTACCATTTGTGGCTGAAATGTGCCGACACTAATAGACAGTAGTACAGGATTTAGACCAGAGAGAAGAACAGCTCAGTCGGTTGAGAACTGACTAGATTCTACATCCAGATTAGTGCCTTGAGTGAAGCTCGCCCAGCTAAGGAAGTAGGCATTCGCATCTTAGAATAATGCCCATTACAGAGAATCAAGAAAGGCAACTGGCTTGATCACTACGAGTTATAATGCCAGAGTTATGTCTCTTGGGTAATTTAATGGCTGTTTATGTAAGGGTTAGAAATTAATATTTGCTGATCAAATTAAGAATGAAGCTCTGGTTCTCGCACCCCAATCCATCTAACACAGACAGGTGACCTTCATTAACTAGAATGCATACCTAGAATTACTATCAAAATGACACGTTACACATAAAACATGAATACGATTGCTCACGCTATAAAACTTTATAATCTTATTTTAAAGGAGCAACGGGATAATCTGATAGCATTGATGTTATTTATACATACCGTTGCCTTGCTTAAGATCAAATGTCTACAATATTTGTTCCATCAATGTATACAATTATTTATACATTTTAAAGATCGTTATAAAATGATTTCACAAAGAATTTGGGACGGGGTCAATAAGTCGTGGGATGTTATATTATTTATGCAGCTTATATTTCTCAATGAATTAAAAATGATGAATAAATTTTAGTATAAGGATATGAAAGAAAGGGATTTCTCACTGATCAACGCCTCATCAGTTTGATATAAGAGTTTATATTTATACGATTTAGACGTTCTCTTCTGTTTCTCCTTTCATTATATAGGAATATGATTTAAGGATAAATTATATATCATACATGTCTTAAGCTTATTTTCATTTCTTAAATTTAAACGTTGTGCAGTATAAGTAAAACCATCATCATCAATAACATACATAATCACCTGGAAAAGGCTTTCAACAGAACAACAGAGATTGCAAATGTGTCACCCATGTTTTGATGCAGATGAGCTGTCTTGTAACCTTATTATTGAGCCTTAGATATTGTAAGATTTAATCTTTAATTTTCCGAATTGGACAGGTAAACCCTACAAGGTATATCTTAGCATCTGACTTGTTCATTTCCTAGGTACCATTTACGAGTAGGAATAATGGACTTTGAAAATGTACTATCTGAACTGCCAATTTATATTGTCGTCGTTTTTAATATAAATCACTGATGTTATATGTCTGAAGAGAGAGTTCAGCATACGCTGTCTTACAAGTAACTGGTAGGGTCAACATTATTGTGAGAAAGAGTTATTTTAATAATATTCACTACAAAACTGCAATGATTTAAACAAAAGTATTGACACAGACTCTTCGTTTTAATTTTAAGTACAGTTGTGGGAATTATTTTTTGTGTAAAGGTATATCTATCATTGTTAGGTGACTAGGCTCGTACAAAGTAACAAAGAAAAGAGTGAAGCCTACAAGCTTTGTAAATTTAACAAAATAATTTATTTCCCTAGAAAACAAGGTAAAAATATGAAAAAGGCCTTACGGTTTGTGAATATAATCCAAAAATTAATCCTAGAATTTAAAAATATAAGTCCTATCACTAAAAAGTTCTAATTGAATCCAGGTTCGAATCTCGATGAAGTTCCAAGATGGAAGGCGATGATGTCCTCTATGACCAGTTTTGTGCTGATGTGTAAACAGTTCATTGTTGAGTCACCAAGAATATAATTCCGGCTTTAGAATTCCGAATAATTTTTAGTAAATGTCTTTGTCCAAGAATTTCGATGAAGAAGAGTATTTTCCAGGGTGAATAAATTATTTAAAATAAAATAAACTCAATTCAAATGGCAACAACAGGAATACCTTTCAGCCGGAAGGTATGATTTACAACTGACTCAAAAACACTGAGAATGAGTATTAAACCCAACCAAGAACGCAATTTCAGACCCGCGTGATGGGTCACGTGATCACTTACTACAAGTCAATTATCACGTACTCTAGCATAGCCTTAGCTAAAAATCAACCATTCCCACACTGGAAATGAATTTAAAAATAAAACGTTGTTTATTCAACTAACGCTAGGCCAAGTATGACCTTGATTACGACCAATGATTTTCACTCTGTGTTTACCAAATTCGAATCAAAATCAAGAACTAGGTCAGCTAAAAATACAATGTAGCAATACTTTTGCGTTTTAATCAGGCTAAAAAGAACTGAACTAAATTTACTGGGAAAAATGTCAAATCCAGTGACAAAATTATCATTACAATAAAATGTAATGAAACAAAAATAAAATAAAACGAAATTTAAAACTCACACATAAGTAATTTAATTACATATAGGTAACACCTTCAAGAGAAAGTTCTGCCACGGATGAAGGTTTTCTTTTTTCTACAACTTTTATAATAAGCGATATTTCAAGGTAAAATCAAGAAAAGAATGGAAAAATGCGTGGTCTCCTTTATTAATCGAATTCTTTAGAGGGTTGGTGTATGGGGGAGGGGAACATTATGTATGTTGATATTAACTTTCTCTATTGGGGTGAACAGTATTGGTGTTGGGTGTTTTCGTGAGTCCCTTAAAGCCCCAATGCTGCCTCGTGTCATAAATTTCACCATTCTTCCAAACTTACTAACATTTGTTAAAATTTTATTTGACATATTCTTAACAAACTTCAGTGCATACTTCAGATTTGGTGCCCAGGGGTCTCTCTTTTAAAAGAATAAATTGAAATCGATAATGAATATAATTTTTCTCGATGTAGGTATTCCATATTATTCTTTAATATTTTAGCAATTCTAAATTTCAATCTTTCTCGAAATGTATATGCTATAAGAAGAAAGAAGAAATAAAAACATAAAAGGGAAACTTATGATCCAAAATATTTTGAAATAAATATCTTCTTTTCAAGCCATACTGATCAGATGTTTCTGTGTAGTGGGCGGGGGGGGGGGGGAAGAGAGGGAGAAAAGGGGCCAGGGATTGAGTTGAGGCGGGTGTATAAGATTACTGAGGTACATACTACAAAAACCAAACCTCTGATAGCACCTGCGCGACAACTGTTAAACTGACGTGTTATTCTCGTTATCAAAACGCATATTAAATACATTTCTGTCCTAGATGCAGACAATTTATTTATAAATGACTTGCCAAGATAGTTTTTGGATACTTCACTTTAATATGGCAAGTGACTAGCCAAGGCAGCTTTTGGATAATTGATTGATAATGCAAGTGACTTGCCAAGGTAGATTTTGGATAATTGATTGATAAGGCAAGTGACTAGCCAAGGAAGCTTTTGGATAATTGACTGATAAGGCAAGTGACTCCAGAAGGTAGCTTTGGGATAATTGATTGATAAGGCAAGTGCTATGTATATTTGATTTAATTGTTTCTTTGTTAGTTTAACAAAATTATTTCTTTACATGCTATTGTAATGTAACATTGTATGCTGGACTTGACCCTGTCCAAAACTGAGTTAATTTCTGCTTGACCTGATTGACTCTTTTTAATTTCATTTTATATAAACAACTAATGCATATCTAATGGGTTTAATATCAGGATCTTTATTAATGGAAGAAGTAAGTATGTCTATTTGGGTCAGAGTTTTGAACTTTCCTAAGTGAATTTTACAGGTTATGGTTTTAATTTTGTAAACATCAGGATCATTCTAGAAGGTTACTTTCCATTAGGTAATTTTTTTTTTAATAGAAAATGCTCACTGTGACCTTAGGTCAAGAAGAGAACTATATAATCTTGTAATTGTGAGGACTTGGCCTTTCGTGCTTTAACATCTAACACTTTCAAGTTGTATTATGTTGTGGCCAGAGGGGTTGAATTTTATTTTCTTCAAATTCTTGAATTCTAGTGATTATTTTCTCTTGAAATACAAAAGTACTCTGATAAAATTTTTGGACAGAGATATTCACTGGAATTTATAATATATTCAAACCTGGAATTATATTTCTGTGATGCAACAAAAGACTGTTGACACATCAACACGTTAATAGTTACCACAGGCACGTCATCGAATTCAGTTTTGGATTTCTTTGGGACTTGTACTGAATTTTATTCATGACTTCAAATCACAAGGACTTGTGTCTGTAATTTTTGGATTATTTTGGGATTTAATTCGCGATACCGTAAATTCTTTTTTCTCATTTTCACTTTGAATTCTAGGGAAATAAATATATTTGTTAAATTTTACAAAGTTTGTTGTCTTTCACTCTTTTCTGTTACTTATTTTAAGAGCATAGACTTTGTCAAGGTAGCGTTTGGATAATTGATTGATAATACAAGTGACTTACCAAGGTAGGTTTTGGATCACTGATGGATAAGGCAAGTGAAAGTGAATGATCACTCATGCATCACTTTGAATGTTTCAAATACATGTATATTGAAACAGCCACTTAAAAAATTCATGTCATGTACATTTTTAAACAGAAGAGTCATAAAACCTAATTTAATTTTATTCGCTATAAGCATGGATTATGAAGCGATCCATTATATGAGGAAATAGGTTTTGCTACAAATAAGTTTTTATGCTACCTCTCCGGTGGCCTAGTGGTTAGAAAATCCTCCTCTGATGCGGGAATTTTCGGGTTCGAACCTCGGCCGAGTCATACCAAAGACTTATAAAAATGGTACTAACAGCTGCCTCTCTTGACTCTCAGCATTATGAGGTTAGTGTTAAGACTGGTCGGCCTGGTGTCAGGATAATGTGGCTGGGTTGGATATGATGCTACATGTCTGTGGCATGATGCCAGAGTGCTAGACATCACTATAAACTGCCACACTGCAGATATCGTAGCTATGTGACTGACAAATTGTTAAAGTTACGTAATTTAAAAAAAAACAAATCACAGATCACACAGTTTTTACACCAGTTGCCAACCTCCCACGTGCCACCCCACTCCGTTTGCGGTTTGTATAAAAATTGTAACATTAAATAAATGGGCGTCTTGTTTCTTTCTTTCTTTTCTTTTTAAAGAAAAACGTAATACGCACCATATTGGAGTGTGTTTTGGCGTGGTGACCAACAAAATTGGCATCCTTTGCAGTGTTCTACGAGTGTGTTTTGGCTTGGTGACCAACAAAATTAGTATCCTTTGCATTGTTCTACGAGTGTGTTAGTTACTAGGCTATTTTGAAAATTAAAATGATTCACTTGTAGAATCCAGCTGCATCAAGATCACGCAAACATCAAAGTGGTGATTTTGGCCTAATTGCATATCTGGCCATATGCTCCAAAACACCCCCGCTCCCCGATTCAGTGGTGCCCTTTACACGTATCCATAACAACACAACTCTTACGGTAATCGCACGGTTTTCCATTAATAAAGCTTGGCAATCTCTCGCGGCACTTTTTGAAGTGAAACTAGTGGTGACAGATGCATCGAGAAACAACTGGTAATGAAAACAAAAATCACACTAAAAATTAAAAAAGTAAAGAAAATGCTAAAAACATATTTCTAAACTTGTATTTTGGATGGATGAAGCATAGGATTTTACATTTCCAGATTCATCCAACTATTAACATGCCTTTTTAGAATTAAAGCTTGCAGATAGGCAACAAGCAGATTATATAGATATTCAAATCTGTGGGATGAAACAGATCGCATGCTCTCTCTGTCTCTCTTGTTGACAAATAAAACTGAAGATAAATAAAAATTAAATATATTTACATATTTTACCATTGACATTGTCACGGCCTCTAAATATGTGGTGATTTATTTCAGATGAATTTGTCCAATGCTGTACTAAAATCTTGTACGGAAAAAGAGTGTTTGATGAAGACTTAAATCTAAATAAAAATTAAATAAGGTGTCATGGGATTTTAATATAAGTCGAGTATATTTGTCCGTTAACATATCAGGATTGACAATATGTAATGTGTATGTGAAAACTGTTAGCTCACAGTCAGAAAATAATGTTGTCCCTGTTACTGCTTGATCTCCAAACTGGACCATTCCCGCATCTAACCGGCACCTGAGATCGAATCTTCACCAGAACGTTTCTTGTTCCTTAAAAGAAAACCCATGCCACTGTTAGCCCTTTTTTTAAAAAAAATATTATTTTTTTTTTTTTTTAATTTTTTTTTTTTTTTTTTTTGTGGGGGGAGATTGTCTTAGATTTTTTAATGTTTTTCTTTTACAATCTAAATTGTCAGTATATAAATCACAGGTATGATTTGATGACACTTCAACAGCAGTGTATATGGCACACTTGACTATTTCCACGATACGTACTTCTAGTCGATACAACTGAATTCTTTGAGAGAGTGGACCTAGTAATTCGAGTACATTGTTGCCAGCTTGGTCGTTTTAACCAAATCCTTCTTCAAGATACTGCATCCGTTAACCTATTAGTGGACTGTATGTATTTACTTCGTGTGTATTTACTTGTTTTTGTATTAAGTTTGTGTGTATTTACTTTATTTGCCCTTTTGAGGGTTGGAAAATACATAGAACTTGCAATGTTAATGTCTCGCAAAGCACTTTAAACTTGAGAATGCGTTTCTTAAAATATTTACTTTAACATAAAATGGGTGAAGTTACGAGTAGTGAATGATCTTGTTTTTATTTTTGACCCGGACTATACATAGCAATAATCGCAATGAAAACATGTCCCGCTACATGTGGTTTACATTCACTAGTACATTCAACGACATTTCTTTATCAGACTTGATGAATTGTTTCTTTGTCCATATTGGAAGGAATATGTACCAGTAGTAGATGAATATGATGATGCTGTCTCAGAAACACCCACCCACCTCCCAAGTTTGACGTACATGTAGAGGTGCTATGGTCCATATTGTACGTACCAAGGATGAATACACACGTTTTAATTCAATCAAATCAGCCTCAAGATATACTGGGATAATAAGCGATTGTATCGGGACCCCCTACCCCTCCAAAACTTTTTATGTTAACATTTTGTCAAAAATATGTTAGAAAAATATTTTCACTTACCTGTCCACGTGTAAATCCGCTTGCAGAATGGCCACGAAGAAAATCCTGACTGCCTTTTATAACGTTAATCTGGAAAAATGCATTAGAAATTACCTATTTTTAACCTGATTCCAGAACATTCTGGAGTAGGCGTTATTTTGGGAAAATCCATTGGAAATTACCTATTTTTAACCTGATTTCAGAACATTCTGGAGTAGGCGTTATTCTGAAAAATCCATTGGAAATTCCCTATCTTTTACCTTACAAAGTTTCAGAATGTTCCAGAAAATCACATGATTTAGTTATTATAGAAATTTCGTTGGAAATTCCGTGTAGGCACTATGACGGCAGTCAGGATTTTCCTTCGTGATCATTTTGCAAGAGAATTTACATGTGGACAGGTAAGTGTGAAAACATTTTTCTAACAAAATATATATTTTCAGAGAATGGGGAGTAGTATATGAAAGGGGGTTGTGAGACCCTTCTATCTGTTTCCATAGCTCAAACATTTTAAGCCTTCTATCGTGAAAAAAAGAAATGGTGAACAGGTAAGTGAAAACATTGTTTGAGATTATTTTATTTTATATCCTACCATCACTATGCTCTTTTTGATAATCTTTTTCATACCTGCTGACTCTCATTGGTAGGATATCCGTTAACATACTCTCAATAATACGAAACTCACGTATTAAATCGTCCATATCATATTTTACACCTCGCAAATAAGATCGTATTTGATCAAGTAATTTTTGGTAAGTTATACTTGCTGTTTTACAAGATTTTTTTTGTTTGTTTCAAGTTTAGGTTCAATTTTTTTTACAAGTGTTGAAAGAGAGACACCGACACCAGATATTAACAAAAGCGGATTTAATAATGCTCCACTTGAGATTATACCAGAGCTAGTCATTAACAATGGCAAATATGATATTACTCGAAGTATTCTACGGTAGTATTTATAACATTCTTTTACACACCAGAGGTTTTTATGATAAAATTTGTAATATTATACTAGCGCTTCAACATCTTGTTTTGGAATTTCCTCTGAAATGTGATTGAAATCGATGATATGTTTTATCATTATACAATATTTTATACAAAAACAAAAGTTCTAGTACCAGCAATCGAATCAAGAAACTCACAAAATTTATTATTATTAGGATCAGCTATAAAAATTCTGTATTTGTCATAAACATCTGACGAAGTATCCTTATATCGTGCATCTGTTATCTTTAACCATTCGTATGAGTCAAAAGTATTTCCTACTTCACGTTCATACAAATCTGTTTCATTCACTAAATTATTGTAATCGCTTTCTGTTTTATCAATATACCCTAATACCGAACTTATTTGATCTAACGTGAAAATTTTGAGATCAAGATGTTGTCTGATAATTTTATATGCGACTATAAAATTTGCTAGCATTAATTTTTTGAGTGATTTTAGTTCAATTGTTAGCAGACCAATAGCAGAAGCTACTTTTAACATTAATTTTTCATATGGTTTTGTGAGTATTCTCTCGATTTCATTGTAATAATTTCGTAATAACAATTGTTTAGAGCGCTGGACTGATGGAAATGGAATATCATCTTCTTCACTTATGTCGTAATAAGAATCAATTTTTACTTCCAAATTTGTTTGATCGACTTTATCTAAAAACTTTTCTCGCTCAATATCATTAAGATCACTAATTTCATCGTCAAAATCTTTGATTATTTTTAGAGACTTATCAACAATAATTGGCTCAAATTCTGGGTCTTTTTTACGTATCATTGACAAAATAGCGTTTGAGTACGCTTTAATAAGTAACTCCATGTCTGGTGTCATAATAACGATTTTAATTAAGGTTTCTTTGTCGTGGTAGTACATGCCGAGATGCTTAAAAATGTTTCGTTTTGAAAAACTACTATATAACTTCCTGTTTCTTTTTATTCATATTATCCTAGATTCTGATAGTTTGTCGAGACGATCATAGGTATCGTTCATTTGTTTTTCCGCCTGCGCTATTCGTGTTTTTAATAAACCTGATATCATTATCAAATTTATATTTCCAGAATCAAGCTCGAGCAATATTTTTTTAAACAGGATTTCAACTTGTTTTTGTTCTTCCAGACAATCATCAGGATGACAGTATCCGCTTATAATATCAAAGTTTTCTAATGCTTCTCTCAGTTGTGGTCTTCTCATATGTATAACACGAGCAAAATTTTTTTCTCCTTCTAACAATGGAGAATTTATCATTGGAATTCTAAAATTTTTCATAGTATTTATCGCACTTGCCGCTAATGATACATCACTAACATATTTTTCTGGATTAAAAATATTATCATAAAATTCCCTCGCAACAGTTATAATTGGTGGTTCTGACATTATTTTATAGCATTAGATTAAATTTGTTCATCTAGTGTATATATTTGAAATGCTGTTAGTCCTGGAAACGGATGTTCAGCAGCAAAAACATTAACCCGGAAATATAAGTATTTGTTAACAGTCTTTTCTATCGGAATTGTAAAATATTGTGCTGTTGTAATATACGTGTTATTTGTGTTATATAATATAGTCCAGTCGATATCATTGTTTGATCCTTCCAATTGCCAATTATAAATTCGACCAACTCTAGGATTTAATCGGCCTCGCAAATGAAATTGCCAAATAGCAACTGCAATGGGACATTTGATTTTAATCCAAAAATTTTCAACTTCTCCATTAATCGTCCACTCATGTCTATCAGAGAAAGGGTAATAAGGGTAATTTTCAGGATAATATGCTGATGCGCTTACCTCAAACCCAACTCGATTGTCAGTTGCCTTAAACAATATGGAAATATACCCAACATTGTTTTTGGTTCGTTTTACACCACTAGACAGACTGTCAACGTACACTTTATTCGTTAGATCGTTAGGGTTAACTGGAATGTAACTCGTCACTATTTTGTTGGTTCTCATGTTTATATTACCTGACATTAGTCCACCAGATTTTTTAAAATATGGGTTAAGTTCTTCTTTTAATTGAGCAGAACTAATAGCATCAGTTTTATCAGATTGTGGTGAGGTTACTGGTAATCCAGTTATTTTTGAATTTAACATGGACAGTTCACCTGTCATTGTATCACCAGCTTTGTTAAGCTTATTATCGTTAACAAATTTTAGTTGCGCTTAACTTACAGCTTGTGTTAAATCTTCTGGCGGATACACAGTTTCTAACCCAATAATTTTTTTACTCGACATGTTAACATTACCTGTAACTGTTCCACCGATTTTATCAAGTTTGTTATTATCAACATACTTCAACTGAAAATAACTTACCACCTGAGTTTGGTTTAAGTTTGCTGGTGGATAATCAGTCTCTAAATTCATAATTTTTTTTTTGTGACATATTTAAGTTACCGCTTAAAGTTCCACCAGATTTATCAATTTTGTTATCATCAACATACTTCGGCTGCAAATAACTTACCGCTTGAGTTTGATTTAAGTTTTCTGGTGCATACCTAGTTTCTAAATTTATGATTTTTTTTTTTGCTGACATATCTAAATTACCGCTTAAAGTTCCACCAGATTTATCAATTTTGTTATCATCAACATACTTCAGCTGCAAATAACTTACCGCTTGAGTTTGATTTAAGTTTGCTGGTGGATACCTAGTTTCTAAATTTATGATTTTTTTTTTGCTGACATATCTAAGTCACCGCTTAAAGTTCCACCTGTTTTATCAAGTTTGTTATCATCAACATACTTTAGCTGTAAATAGCTTACCGCTTGAGTTTGATTTAAGTTTGCTGGTGGATACCTGGTCTCTAAATCTATAATTTTCTTTCCTGATATATCTAAGTTACCGCTTAAAGTTCCACCAGATTATCTAGTTTATTATCGTTGACAGATTTTAGTTGTGCATAACTAACATCTTGTGTATTAATAACATTTATTGGTGGATAATTTGTTTCTAAATCTAGTACTCGTTGATTTGACATATACAGGTTTCCTGTCATTGTGTCGTCAGTTTTTTTTTATAGATATTCCGATAAATCAATATTGCCGTTTGTTATTGTACTTACAGCTGATGAATCTCCTAATGTTGTTCCAAATTTTGTATAATAGCTCATTATTTATTTTTCGTCTGACAATTTTTTTTATATAACATAAAATTGTATAACAACGATGGCAAAATCGTCGATATTAAACTTTGATACAGAGCGGTTGCTGAAACATAAACATGAAAACGAACTTCCAGATTGTCATTATCTTATTGTTGGAAGAACTGGATCGGGGAAAACAAACTTGCTTATGAATTTACTTCTCGGATATAAATTTAACTACGATCGCGTTTATATTTACACAATTAATCCATAACAAGATAAGTACGAGCTACTTAACGAATATAATGACAAACTTCGGGATGATCTTGAGGCTGGTGAAGATTTTTTTATTATTAAACAACCAGAAGAACCTGTTCCAGTTAATCAACTTGATTTTTCTTCCGAACATAAGATAGTTGTTTTTGATGATATTCTGTTAAACAACGAGGAAATGAATAAAATAAAATCATATTTTTCATTATCATGTAGTAAAAAATGTAATTCTATTATCTCCCTCAGGGTTTTTATAATGTTGACAGATTTATTCGGCGAAATACTGGTTGTTTTATATTATTTCCTGGACTGGACAATGTCGATGTTAGAAATATCGTGAACGAGCAATGTGGTGATGTAACAAAAGATAAATTTATTGAATTATATACTCAGGCGACGGCAAATAAATATGACTTTTTTTATTTGATAAATTGACAAATGATACGAGTAAAATGTTTCGCTGTTATATTGAAAATTATTTGCAGTAAGTTTTTGTTTTTGATAGTTTTAATTTTATAAAATTTATATATAATAAAATGGAAAGACAAGCAAAGTACAGAAAATATAGAAAATCTAAAAAAAAACTTGTTAAATCTAAAACTGAACTTAGGCAGATGATCCAACAAGCACGACGTGGTCAAGTGGCTGCAGCAGAAACAGCAGCAACAATTCTCAAACCAGTTACTGAAGCGCTACTTGGGAGACAACCTGAAACGAAACCACTATCAGAAGAAAAACTTAAAAAAATTACAAGAACAATGTTTACTCGGATTAGTTAAAGAACAACAAGAAGCAGCTGCTGGAAAGATTATTGAAAGATCTGAAGAAGAAAAAAGAAGATTAGCTGAGTCACTTGTAGCAAATATAGCTGATCCTGCTGAAAGACAAGATGCACTAGATCGGCTAATTGATAATCCACTAGAACTTGAACAAAGACTAGCAGGTTTAACCACACGGGAGATTAAAGATATTCTAAAAAGTTTATCAGAAAAATTAGAGGATATTGAAAAGGAACAAGAAAGAGTTGGCCAGTTAACGGTAAAGTTTATGGAAGCTGAAAATCAAAGATGATGGTATAGAAAATTTGCAAATAGTAGAATAACAGAGGGTGCATATGAAGATTTTTTAAGTAATAATGGTATAAATGATGTTGATAATATAAGAACCTGGACACAGGATATATACGACGAACTTATTGCTAAATTAAATAAAAAAATAAGGGAAGGTAATGATGCTAATACTGAAATGGATAAAGCTACTAAACAAAAGGAAATGATTCCACTTGCTGGTACAATTAAGGATGGTGTTATTGCTAAAGTTTCATTAGATACAGCGAATGAAAAAAGACAAGAAGCTCCTGGTAGGAGGTGGGGATTTCTTAGAAGATTTAAAAATATTGATGAAATTCGAGTAAAACAATATAGAGAAACAATAACTGGAACTGGTGTTAGAATATTTTCATCAGTTACTGAAATGATAGGCAGATTAATGTTATTGATATCATCAAAAGAAGCTGGAAATGTTGGTGCTGAAATTGACAATGAAATTATTGACATAATTGATAATTTGAGATCGGAAAATTTATTAACATCTGACGAATACGAAACTTTACATCGCGATTTAATGGCGGCGATTTAATTTTATAAATGTCAATTTTGCATAGTGATTTAATATAAATCAGAACGATTTAATATAACAATTTTATAAAAAAAAAAATGTCAGCAACATTATTATTAGACTCTGGTCAATCGGGTAAAGAGAGCGCAAATTTTTCAGTAATAGAACTAGATCGTGAAAAACAATATGAAATTGGACTAATTTCCTGTACGTGTTGGAATTATATGGCTAATGTAAAAACTGGAGTGAATGATGAATCTAAATTTACTATTTCTACATATCCAACAATCCCGTGGAAAACACTTAAAATTCCACAAGGAGCTTATAATATTACTGATTTAAATCAAATAATAAAAGAACTAATAGAAAAAAATGGAGGTAAAGCTGATAATTTTGAGCTTACACCAAATTATAATACGTTATGCACTAGAATAAAATTAAAAAATAATACAATGGTTAATTTTACATCGCAAACAAGTATTGCACCACTGATAGGATTTTCCCATACAATTTATGCTGGTCTTTTACAAGAATTTGTTACATATGACGGTGAAAATCCAGTAAATATAACTAACGTAAACAAAATATTAATAAATTGCTCTATTGCATCTGGATCTTACTCAGCTCAGGGTAGTAAAGGACAAACGATATATAGTTTTTCATCAGACGTTCCACCAGGACCTATCATGCAAATTAATCCACGTCAGGTTATTTATTATCCGTTAAATGTTGAAAATCAGATAACAGAAGTAAATATGCAATTGACAGATCAGTCTGAACGACAACTGGATATGAACAACGAGATTGTTACTTATTATTTACACTTGCTCGAACAATAGTAAACATATTTTATAAGAAAAGCCAAAAGATTTTTAGTAAATTATAATGCGAAAGATTTGGTAATAAAATTATACAACCTCAGATATAATGAAACAGAGAAAAAAAAAGTTTATAGAAGAAAAATAGTCGGAGGATTTTTGGGAAATATATTTGCTAAAATTATAGAAAATGCTCCAGGAAAAGCTCATCAAGTTGCACCAATTGCACTTGACGCATCAAAAGCTTTTGCAACTGGAGCTGCATCTGCAGCTGGAACTGCTGTTGGACAAAAAATAGCTTATAAAATAAAAGGCGTACGGCAAGCGGTGTACCGACAATCAAACAAGCTATTTCAGAAATCGCACCAACAAAAGAAACTCAACGAGCAATGATAACAACAAAAAAACTTTTATCACCGAAAGGAGAACAGATTATAAAAAAATTAATATCTAAAGCAACAGCGCCATAATAGCTTCTCTATAGTTGATGACAAAATTTTATATAACCTAATAAATAAAAAAAATGTCTGTTAAAAATTATTTCGATTTAGCAGAAACTTATGACACAGACGACACGGTAACAGAATTTGAATATGTTGAATATCTTGATATTCAAATTCTGTTACCGTGTTGAATATCTCGATGAAAATTCTAACGAACCTAATAAGGCTGGCGCCAGAACATTTAATACTCGAGACGATGACGTATTTCTACTGCCTCATAAAGCAATGTTGGAAGTTCGTGGCCAGATTATGACAGTAGCTGTTCCACCTGCTGCAATTGCAACTAACTAGAAGTAGCTCTTATAAATGAGGGTTGGTGTTTATTTAAAAGTGCCAGATATCAGCTGGCCAATCAAACTGTTGAAGATATTTCAAGTCACTTACAAGTTGCAAGTACAATTTTAAATATTATTTCGTTTTCCGATGATTACTCCAAATCAACTGCAACTAATATGATGTGGTTTAAAGATACTGGAACTGTAGATGTTGGATCTGTAGAATTTATTCCAAGGACAAAAGTTGTAGCTGGAAATGTGCCGCAAATGTGAGAGATTTTCTTATTGTTTATGCTGGTTCTCTTGGTATATTCGCACCAGCTGCAGCGGCTAATGCAGACGAAACGAGAGTCTCACTTACTGCAGCTTTTAATAATCTTAATATAGCAGCACCAGGATTAGCTGCTGATGGAGTTGCAATGTTAGCTATAGTTAACGAAAATATAGTAGGTTTTAAAAGTGCACGTTACAATGAAGGTTATTCTAGAAGAAGGAAACTTGCAGCAGTATCACGTCAAATTACAATGATGCTGCCGTTAAGTACAATATTTGGCTTTTGCAGGGACTATAATAAAGTATTTCGTGGAGTTAAACATACACTTATTTTAGATCGATCAGAACAAAATGATTTTTATTTAGAAATGTTGGAAATGATTTACAATTTGTCATAAACAAACTTGCGCTGTGGATGCCACGAATAACACCTACAGTTTCGAAATCACTCGAATTAGATGATATTCTTAAAAACCGCACAAAGAAGATTTATTTTCAGCAACATAAAATATATCAAACAGCAGTTCCAAATACCACCGACTACACATGGCAAGTCACAACAACGTCGACTGAACAAAAGCCACGGCAATTATTTGTTGTATTTCAGCAACAAGCGCGACGTGGTAACCAACAACAAAATAATGCAATATTTGATAATGCTGATGTTAGATGAATATATGCTAGAATAAATTCAAAGCAATATCAAGAGCGAGCGATAGAATGTAATTTTGCAGATGACGCTAATAAAAATATTACTCGACCTTACATGTACCTGCTCGACGCAGTGCGAAAATATCAGGACGTTGGAGATGGATCTCAGATATCAGTAGAGGAATTTCGTACACTTTATCCGATATTTTATTTTGATGTTAGTAAACAAAATGAAAGAGATGTAATTTCAACTGCTGATATTGAAATTACTTGGACATTAGAAGCAGTTCCAGTGACGCAGTCGTACGTGAACGCATTAGTGATCAGCGACAGAACTATTACGATTGACTTTATCGAAGGTAAAATGTCGGTACAAGTTTAATCTGTAACTTTAATATAAGATGACAAAATATATTGCAAAAGAAATATATTTGACTGATGGTCAAGTTAAAAAATTAGCAGCTGCTGTTGCAAAGCAGAGGCAGGTTTCATTAAAGGTCGACCCTAACGCAGGTGTTTTGGGTATTTTAACAAAATTAATATTAACCAAAAAACAAGTAAATAAGTATAACCGCGGCAAACCTTTTGATTTAAATTTAAGTGCTGCACAAATAACAGCGATGGTAAACGACATCGTCGTTGAAGGTGGTTTCTTCTGTCCGGCACTATCTGTAATGGCCAGAACGTTAATACCAAAACTTTTGCTGGTGTTTGGTATATTAGGATTAGCAGACGCGTCTGGAGCAGTATCTGGCGCAACGAAAAAAGCAGTTGAGGGTCATGGAATAAAGAAAATTTTTGTCTAAAGATAAATATAATGCCTAGACGAAAAACAGCAAAAAAGAAAGACAACGACGAAATAAAAGACACGACCGAGTCGAAAAGGTGGATTTATTCCAATAGCTCCATTACTAACAGGATTAGCGGGAAGTCTATTGCCAGGTCTGTTAGGACGAGGACTAATGTTGCCAGGAACAAGGAGATGAAATCTCAGCCGACAAAGTCGGCCGCGTTAAATAACTTTGATATACTTGATAAACTGAAAAAAATAAAAATTTCCTTGGAGTTTATTCTAAAGATGAACTTATGGCGATTCCATCGCCAGAGACGCTAGCGTCTCCAGGTTCATGTGTTATAAATATACAAGATTTTAATGACGGATCTGGTACACATTGGGTAGCTGTTTGTGATAACAATTATTTTGACTCGTTCGGAACTCCACCAAGTGACGCAATAAAAAAATATATGAGTAGAATGCAAGAGACGAAGTCTCTAGCGAAAATAATAAATTATTCGTCTAATCAAATTCAACCAGTTGGAACTTCTGCTTGTGGATATTATTGCGCAATGTTCATTAAACAGATGAATAAAAATCTAGATTTTTTAAAGTTTATTTTGCAATTTGACAAACAACCTTCTTACGCTAATGATGAGATTGCAATGAATTTTATCTAAACTCACTGATATATAATGTTAACATATTGTTTTAACTGTAAAACTAAAACAGAAATAAAGATGAAAAAACAGAAAAAATAAAAAATAATAGAATAATGCTGAAAATTATTTGTGCAATCTGCGGAAAAAGAAAAAGTATGTTTTTAAATTAATTATTGCCACTGCCAACAACAAAGTTGTCCGGAGCGGGTTGCCCTGACAACGTCAGGGAGATTATTTTAGTAGATGATTAATAAATAATGACATGCGAGTGCGACTGTGATAGAAATTTATGTCTTGAGCAAAATAAAATTGTTACATATTGTCAGAAATGCAACAATAGAGAAATAATTGGTTTTGGTATAGATACACATAAATTAATTGGCAAATTGCCGAAACCAAAAGGCTGTTGGACATTGCCAGGCCATAAATATACTGGACCTTATAATCCTCTTGATAAACAACTTGACGAAAACGATAATCCGCTGCCAGGACAAGAGCCTTACAATCAAGTTGATGCAATAGCAATGCGCCATGATATCTGCTACAGAGACATTGAACGTCCAGACAACAAACAAAATAAACACAGCTGCGATAAAGTAATGTTAGACGAACTTCGCGATATGAAACCTGTAAATATGCAAGAACGTGTTGACTGAAGGCTGGTTCAGGGTTTTATTGGAGCAAAATATAAATTAGGTCTCAGTAAAAAAGAATTATATGATGATCTTGCCTCAGAGCTACACAAACCTAAAACAAAAGTTTCCGCGACGTAACGTTGTTGCAAATGCCGTTGATGATATCTGGGCGATAGACTTAGTTGATGCCTCAAGTCTTGCTCAGTTTAACGTTGGCGCCGATGGCGCTCCAAAGAGATATCTTTTTAATGTTGTAGATGTTTTTAGCAAATACGCGTTTAGTATACCCGTTTCGGATAAAACAGGGACATCGATGACTGATGCATTGAAACAAAGTATTGTTAACACGGAAAGAAAACCAAATAGAATCTGGACTGATCATGGAGCAGAATTTTTTAATAAAAAATTTGAACAGTTTTTGGAGCAAAATAACATTAAAAAATATTTCACAGGAAATGAGGGAAAAAGCGTCATCGTTGAAAGATTTAATCACACGCTCAACGAAAAAATCCATAAATATTTAACAGCTAAAAATACGAGTAAATATATTGACAATTTACAGAAAATTGTTGACGAGTATAATAACACGAAACACAGGTCCCTTTCGCTAGGAAAAAGGAAAATGTCGCCAAACGACGCGATTGCAAATCCAATATTAGCAAACGAAAATATGTACCGCAGACATAAATTTAAAGTAGGTGATGAAGTTAGAATTTCTCTGACGAAAAAAACATTTGAGAAAGGATATACTCATAACTGGAGCGAAGAAGTATTTTTTGTTGATAAAGTACTTTTAACAACACCAGTTACATACTCGTTGAAAGATTTGTTAGGTGAACTATAACTGGCAGTTTTTACGAGCAAGATCTTCAGAAAACAGAACAAGATATATTTGTCATTGAAAAAGTTATTAAAAAGCGAGGCAACAAAAGTTTAGTCAAATGGCGTGGATATAGCGATAAATTTAATAGCTGGGTACAAACTCAGTCGATCTCGTCGACTGCGATATCGATCGAATAATATTATTATAAATTTCTTCGTATTTTATTAATACTGATTTACATTTTAATGGTTTACATAAAGAAATTAAATGTAATTTTCTTGCACCATCGGCTGGCATTAAATTAAATATTTTAACAAAAATAAAATCGTATTTTATATTTCTTTGTTGTCCAGTTATTTTTACGTTTAAAAAAGGTTTTATAAGTTGCCAAAATATTTGATGCTCTGTGATAGTAAAATTAAATTTTATTTTTCTTTTAGCAATATGGTAGTTAACATCATATCGCCCAGTTGTTGGTCTGCTTAAATTTTTTTTACTAACAACAACATCATCTTCATCTTCGTCGTCATCGCTATGCAAAATATCATTTTCAGTATAACCAGCAAATCTATCACGACTAAAATTTTCGAAGGTAAAATTTGAAACTGAAACAAAATCTCCCGAATATAGTTAAGCTAGTCTTTCAGTTAAGTTCATTATTATAATATATCTTTTGTCTAATTAATAAATAATAATAAAATGTTTGGAGAAATAAAATATCATCAAAGAGTTAATATACTAAATTACAGAGAATTAGCTGAGGCAATTCGAAATTGTTTATTGGGACATAGATTTTATTTTGTTGATGTTATTATAACATCAGGCGAATCTGAAAAATTTTTATTAACAGCAGCAGAAAACATAAAACTTGATACAAATAAAATGATCACATTACGATTTTATCGCGACGATATTATGGAATTTAGTCATAATTGTCTTACTCGAAATGATCTAGAAAATATCATTAGTTATCGTATTTAAAATTAAATCTATCAAATGTCAACATTGGCGTTGCTGATTTTCTTTTACCATCAGCTACTTCTTTTACTCAAGCTGTATTAATTGTAAGGTGCTTTGCAGCAGCTGTCATTGATTTAAATTTTATTTCTTCACAAGTTTCAAGATTTATTGAAATTATTTGTCTAGTTGGATTTTTAAAATTATTACCACCACTAATTCCTCTTCTAGTATTTTCTTTTGGCGTAAACAAATCTAAATTTTCCAAACGATTATCTGTTTTAATACCATTTTTATGACCAATAACTAGACCAACTGGAATAACATCATTAAAAGTTTCAAACACAAACCTGTGTGATTTATAATTAATAAAATCTGTTTTGATTCCTCTAACTTTTATAAGTAAATATCCATCTCTACCCAAATTTCCAACAACATTTTTTGTTTTTTTATGTCGAATAATTCCCTTATCATTTGTCTCATATAGATCAAATACTGAATGAAGCTGAAATTCATTTTGTAATGCTAAATTTTCAATATTATCATCAGCAACTGCGCCATTTACTCTGTATACTCGCTGTCCTTCTGGAATATCGTCGCAAAATAAAGTATAAATAAAATCTTTTCTAAACATTTTAATTCTTTCTGTATTATCGCCTTTTACTGAAATTAACATACCAGCTGGCGTTGGTGTGCCAAAAGATTTTTTACATTTTATGTTAATAACAAAACCCAATGCATTTCCAGCGTACAAATTATACTTCTGATGCACACGATAAAATTCTTGCTCTTCCGCCGTCCATCTCAGATATCTCAAAATTTCTGTCATTATACTATAAGGATTTCATATCTCTAATTAACAAAAAAATTCAATTAAATATAAAATATTACTATATATATAATGTTAAAATTGCGAGATATTGCT
This sequence comes from Megalonaias nervosa, assembly GCA_016617855.1. Taxonomy (NCBI): domain Eukaryota; kingdom Metazoa; phylum Mollusca; class Bivalvia; order Unionida; family Unionidae; genus Megalonaias; species Megalonaias nervosa. The sequence goes on from JAECUM010029889.1 coordinate 21,424, forward strand.
AAAAAGAGCATTATCAAATCTGAAAAAATTGTTACAAACTTGATGATCAAAATATTTTAGCAAATTTTAACTCCACAAATTTATTTCATCTTTTACAACCTGTTATATCAAAAGAACTTCCTGCTCATAAAAGTATCAAACTTATAGTCCAATATCAAACGATTTTGTCAAAGTTACATGCAGTTGAGGATGTACTTGATGTAATTTTTGAAAGAAAACGTTTTGACAGCGAAATTTCAGAACCATATTTGACAGCTAAATCGAGAAAAATATTAACTGGAACAAACATTGCCATGGTCGCCGATGAAATACATCAAGAAATAAAAAAAAAAAAAAATAGAAGAATTTACTGCATCAGGATCGGGTTGGAAATTTGAAATGATAAAAGAAGTTTTATTTTACACAGCAAAATATAACGTACTTTGCGGTAGCGGCTATGTTGATCTCCCTCAAAAATTTAAAAACAAAAAATGTTGTATAAATGTCAGAAACAATGATAACAGATGTTTCCAGTGGTCTATTCTTTCTGCGATGTTTCCAGCAGAAAAAAAATGCTGATCGTGTTAACAAGCATTTTAGTCACGTATCAATATCAAATTTTAATGGCATTGACTTTCCAGTTACAGAAAATCAGATACCAAAGTTTGAAAAGCAAAATAATATTTCGGTTAATATATTTGGTCCTGACGAGCGTGAAAACGTTTATCCAAGGTATATCTTAGAAAAAGCTTCGCAATCGACAATAAACTTGCTGTTTTTTTAGAAATCATTACGTTTGGATAAAAAACTTTAACGGCTTAGTTGGCAGACAATATAATAAAAATAAAAATAAGAAATATTTCTGCTACCGTTGTTTACAAGGTTTTTCTAAAGATGAAAGACTGCAAGAACACCTCAAATATTGTGCTAATGTTAAAAAAGTAACAATACCAACAGAAAAAGAAAAAGTATTGAAATTTAAAAATTATAATCATAAACTAAATATTCCGCTTGTTATTTACGCTGATTTCGAATGTCTGCTTGTCCCTGTAGCAGGCGCAGAAAATGATCCAAATAAATCAAGCACTAGAAAAATACAAGAACATCTTCCCTGTGAAGCGGCTTTTAAAATAGTTTGTTGCGCTAACGATAATTTTTCAAGTCCAATAAAATTGTACAGAGGTAAAAATCCTGCCGTGTGGTTATTAAAAATTTAATAGACGATGTTAATAAAATTTTCAACAGATTATCTAAGATAGCTCCAATAAAAATAACATCTAAACACCAACTTGATTTTGATGAGGCAGTTAAATGTCATATCTGCGAGAAACCTCTAGGAGATGATAAAGTACGCGATCACTGTCATATAACCGGTCAATATCGCGGAGCAGCACATAATAATTGTAACTTAAAAATTCATGCGCAGGATTTTATTCCTGTCGTTTTACATAATTTTCGTGGTTATGATAGTCATATCATCGTTGAAGCATTTGGTGATGAGGAAATTAAATCTAAACTAAACTTAAATAACGTAATAAAATGTATTCCAAATAATTTTGAAAAGTATATGTCAGTTACGCTTGGCAAATTACGTTTCATTGACAGTCTGCAATTTATGGCAGCATTATTGGATGATCTAGCAAAAGGTTGTAGTAGTTTTGCTAACCTAAAAAGTTGTTTTGGTGAAAACTATGTCGATCTGACAAAAAAAGGTATCTTTCCATATGAGTATCTCTCCGACTGGAGCAGATTTGATGAAACTTCTCTTCCTAATAAAGATAAATTTTGCTCGCAACTCAAAAATGAAAATATCACAGATGACGAGTACAAATATGCACAAGATATTTGGAATAAATTTAGTTGTAAAACGTTTGGTGATTATCACGATTTATATTTGAAAACAGATGTATTGCTACTAGCAGATTCTTTTGAAAGTTTTCGTCAAGTTAGTTATAAAAAATTATGGATTAGACCCGTGTTGGTATTGTTCTGAGCCAGGATTGTCATGGGACGCTCTACTAAAAACAAGCAAGATAGAATTAGATCTCTTAACTGATGTTGATATGTTTAATTTTATTGAAAAAGGTATCAGAGGTGAAATTAGCGTTATAACAAAAAATATGCAGCTGCTAATAATAAAAATCTGAAAAATTATGATAAAAATCTCCCATCAAATTACATTATTTATCTAGATCAAAATAATTTGTATGAATATGCGATGTCAGAGCCAATGCCGTGTAATGGATTTCATTGGATAACTCCAGATCAATTTCTCTAAGAAATTGAAAAAGATTTACCTTGAAAAATTAATAATGATTTTTCCGATATTTCATACTTTGTTGAAGTTGATCTAGATTATCGTAGTTCGTTACATGATCTACATAACGACTACCCGTTTTGTGCAGAGTCAATGATAATTGATTATTGTTTGTTATCGTCTGAACAACGAGCTACGACAACAGCAAAAAATTCGATTGTTAATAAGTTAGTTCCAAATTTGTTAAATAAAAGAAATTACGTTTTGCATTACAAAAATTTAAAACAAGCAGCAGGTGCTGGACTAATTCTGAGAAAAATCCATCGCGTCCTAAAGTTTAATCAGTCTAGGTGGATGGCAGATTATATTGATTTAAAAACGAAACGTCGTGCTGTGGCTGAAACCGAATTTGAGAAAAACTTTTTTAAGTTAATGAACAACTCGGTGTTCAGTAAGACGATGGAGAACATTAGAAAAAGAGTCTCAATTGAAATTGTTAATAATATAAATCGCAGAAATAAATTACTTAATGATGATGGTTTTGTTAGTATGGAAATATTTAATGAAAATCTTGTTGCAATACAACGACGAAAGACACATTTAAAGTTAAATAAATCGATTTATGTTGTTGCAGCTGTACTTGATATATCAAAGTGGCTGATGTACGATTTTCACTATAATTTTACCAAAAAGCAGTGGGCAGATTCAGAGTTGCTATTTACTGATACAGGCTCGCTAGTTTATAACATAAAATGTGAAGATGTATATCAGGATATTTACAATAATAAAAATCTATTTGATTTATCAGATTATCCAGCATGTAGTGGATTTCACGATAATTCAAATAAAAGAGTTATTGGAAAAATGAAAGACGAGTTTATTTTTGTGTCAGTTAGGGAATTTGTCGGACTAAAGAGTAAGTTGTATGCTGTCATATTAGAAGACAATAAACTTACAAAAAAAGCAAAAGGTATTCCTCGAGGAGATGTGAAAAAGATGATGAATTTTGACGATTTTAAAGCAGCGCTAAACAATAGCGTCAGTTTTATCAAAACAAATGTTATCAGAACAAATCTTCACAAACTTGAAACGGATACAATTATAAAACGGGGTTTAAGTAATTTTGATGATTAAAGATACTGCAGGGACGGAATTGATACACTAGCACTTGGACATTATGCAAGTAATTTTGTCTAAACTTCAGAAATAATGCTCGAAAATTTAACATTAGTCGATGGAGTTAATAGCAAAATCAAAAATATATTGGTTAATAACCAGCAATTATCATTTGAGTTTAACGATTAAATTTCAGGTATTTGTTTAGTAAATCTGACAGAATGAAACTCTCCCTTATCAAATCAGACGATAGTAAATATTTTAATTATCTCGAACGTTTGATAGACGAGCTTGCACTAAAATATGACAATTTTCTTGATCCGATCAGCCAGCAACAATATACAAAATTAATATAGACTTAGACCGGTCGAAGGTTTTTGTAAAAGGTAGTAAGTACCTTCTCAGTAAGATAGCAATGAAAGAACTATTTGAATGTCGTCGAAAAGTAACCGGTAGAATTAAATTTTATTTGTACAATTTTGAAAATAAATTATACTTAATAGCGAATGTTGATGTTCTAGTGATAGGCAATGAAATTCTTTAAAAAATTAGATATAACTGTCTTTCTTCCTTGTATTTTTGTTTACGAAATAGGTTTCATCATTTTTTTTACGATAGAAGACTTAAAATGTTTGATCTGTGGAAACAGATAAAAGGGTCTCACAACCCCCTTTCATATACTACTCCCCATTCTCTGAAAATATATATTTTGTTAGAAAAATGTTTTCACACTTACCTGTCCACATGTAAATTCTCTTGCAAAATAATCACGAAGGAAAATTCTGACTGCCGTCATAGTGCCCACACGGAATTTCCAACGAAATTTCTATAATAACTAAATCATGTGATTTTCTGGAACATTCTGAAACTTTGTAAGGTAAAAGATAGGGAATTTCCAATGGATTTTTCAGAATAACGCCTACTCCAAAATGTTCTGAAATCAGGTTAAAAATAGGTAATTTCCAATGGATTTTCCCAAAATAACGCCTACTCCAGAATGTTCTGGAATCAGGTTAAAGATAGGTAATTTCCAATGGATTTTTCCAGAATAACGTTATAAAAGGCAGTCAGAATTTTCTTCATGGCCATTCTGCAAGCGGATTTACACGTGGACAGGTAAGTGAAAATATTTTTCTAACATATTTTTGACAAAATGTTAACATAGAAAGTTTTGGAGGGGTAGGGGGTCCCGATACAATCGCTTATTATCCCAGTATATCTTGAGGCTGATTTGATTGAATTAAAACGTGTGTATTCATCCTTGGTACGTACAATATGGACCGTAGCACCTCTACATGTACGTCAAACTTGGGAGGTGGGTGGGTGTTTCTGAGACAGCATCATCATATTCATCTACTACTGTACCCTATCTTCTCTATACCAGTGAATGTAGAAGACAGTGTGAAGATGACATTCCACACCGAAACATGACAGAGAATTTATTAATATTATTAGGACAGAATTTTCGAATAAAAGTATTAAGATTGAAATTTTCTCTAAATTGTATTAAAAGTAGTTTTTCATTAAATTATATTGAAAGTAATTTTCCACTAAAACATATTGAGATTAATTTTATCTATTTCTGTACTTAACTGTATATTATTTTAATAAAGATTGCGCTTTTATGAGAAAGTGCAAAAAAACGATAAAATACATTTCTCTTGTATCCAAAGGTCAGCAAAGTTTAGACTTGATGGGAAGTTGCTGAACAAGCAAATTCCTAAATTTCTAACGGTTGAGTAAGCTAGATGATTCACAGGTTTTATGAAACGAATAAGCCGATGCAACAGAATTTTCCGTGGGAGAGGATGAGAGCCTCGTTCTGATTCGAAATGAACGAACACAAGTACCTAGTTGAATGTCCATATTTGGTCGTGAGGATACGTTCAAAATTGCGTATAAATTGAGAGCAAGCTTACGCAAAATCAGTTCGTTCATCGGAATCGGAGGACTCTCTGTCTTTCTTTATATATAAGCATCGTCTGCGTTCGTAGACTTCTATAATGTATAGGAACTTTTTAATGTTTGAGGTTTTCACGATAAAGTTCAATCTAGACTCGATATTTTTGCAATATGTTATGAGTTCCTTCTATCTATATTATAATGTAATGGAATGTTTAATTGTTTAAAAGAATTTATATTCATTCGTATATATGGTACTTATTATTGGAAATGACAAATTCGCTACCAACTTCATACTTAGATTTAATTTGGAAATAAAATATTCTTTAAGTAATAAAGAATAATGTTTTAGTAACCTATTCCAAATTAGTATTCTATTTTAAATTTAGTAAAAGACATTTCTTCAAAATGATTGTTGCACTATATCGCAACTATTGAATTTTATACTCTTTGGCTATCATGAATTTAGTCGAGATCTAATTATCTGTATTATATTCTAAAAGGCAGAAATCATACAAATATATGAAGTTGGTAAGCTCGAAGGAAAAGTGTAATTGTATATGTATATCGTATATTGTAAAAATAATGTTTTATAGATGTATCTCTAAATATATCAATTATTTAAATGAGGTTCGTTCGTCGGAATCAGAGGACTCTCTCTTTCCTTATAGCGGCTCAGTACCTCTTGCATCGCCATTTCCCCAAGATGTAGCCGCATCTACACAGTTATGAGTGACACCTCTTTTAACAGAGCCTGAACTCTTTTCTTTCCATCTCTCTCTGACCATGGACAAAGATATTTCTTAAGTTATGAGTATCCCTCCTTCTCATAGGAAGAAATGAGAAAAAGGTTATGATCAAAATAATCATCATAACAATATCGTTATGTGAAAACTTATTTTGCTAACTTGAACATTATCAAGCTTTGTTTCTAACTGACCAATATACCTTAAATCGTTAGAAATAGGAAATGAACACACAGGTATTGATACACTCATGAATAGACCTTTTTCATACACAACAGGTTTTAGCAGTTCATAACTGTGGTGTTTTATGAAAAATACGGAGTACCTTTTTGATTATGAGTAGAGATTTACTAAGACACGTGTACACGTATTTAAGTCACGGAACTAGTAACAACGCATAGTGATACATCCTGTAAGTACTTAGTTCATGTAACAACAATAAATTAAACCCTGAGTCTTTTCCTTTCTAGAGATGAAACACAATTTTTTTTCTTTTTATACATTTCACTCTGCTTATTCTTTATGCGTGCAACATTACATACGACCAAGTTAAGAACAGTCACTGAGAAGTAAGCACAATATTACACGCAACCAAAAATGAACTGTCGCTGAAAGGTTAGCACAACATTGCAAACTACAGAATAAAGAATAATAACTGAATAATAAGAATAGCATTACATGCTATTATGACTCTAAAAGCGAAAGCCAACACGGTTTGTAAAAGTCAACAAATAATTTATTCACTAGAATAAAATGTGATAATTATAGAATTTCTAACATAAGTCCAATGATTAAAGATCTGAATAAACTTCAGTTGCATTCCAAATAAATCCAATGATTGGAAGTGTTGATGTGTCTGTGATGGCATGTGTCTTGGCGATGTGTCAACATTTTTTTGTTGAACCACAATAATGCAACCCAAGAATATATCCTTATTGGAATTTCACTATAAATCCAAGTCTCTGTATCCAAGAAAAATATTATGTTTTAGCACTTTGTGTTTCCAGTGAAGAATAATTTGAATTAAATAATTTCACCAAAATGAAAATACTGTACAACAATAACACAAATTGATTCTGCTCGGATGCTATCGCACGAATGACTAATATTCCAGTAAACGATATTTATATAAAAACTAAGACATGAAAAGAACACCCGGATGAGGGTCAAATTTCATTGTTCTAGAAGAATCTAGTTATAATTAGAACTGTTACAAGCTCTAACTATATGAAAAACTACCAATGTCCTCGACCCAACTTAGACAATAATCCAAATATTTATCCTTCAGTCAGAAAAAAAGTAAACAATGTTGTTCACAAAACTGTTTCTGATTTTGGAGAAGATCACCTACTAAATACAATTTTACATAACCCACAGCATATCATTAAATAAAAGCTTTATTTTAAAAAAAATCGAAAACAATGCAAATTAAATATCCATAAAGATTCGACCAAATAAAGAACGGTCACACAATAATAAGCACATTACATACGACCAAATAAAGAACTGTCACTGAACAGTAAGCACGCCATTTCATACGACCAGATAAAGAAGTCACTTAATAGTTAGTAGGCATGACATTGCATAGCATACGACCAAATAAATAACAGTCACTGAATCTCAGAAAAAAAGAAGACTTACTGAAAATATGCAACCACTTTTCATGGTGGGTTGGGGAGCAGAACGAAAATTCTGTACTTTTTCGATGTCATTCATGTTTTGAAACAATCTTACATTGCCTGAAAGAATGAACGCTAATCATCCATCGGCCATGGTAGCATATTTCGGAAATTACTGTTAAAATAACACGAGAAAATACAACGTGATTCCATTTCCAGGATCAAGTTCGCGTGTGTACGCTGCGGAAAACTCAAGGTCAGGACCCTGCATAGCTGTGGATGTTCTGACCTTGAAATTGAGGCAATGTGAAAGGTCTATAAAGAAAGTCAGTTTTAGGATTGATAAAAGTAGAAAATCACATTTATTCTGTACAAATGGAAAATCGTGTGTGTATTCAGGCAATGAAGAGAGTGAAGCATTTCTAATCACAAGATGATGACGATAAAGAAGCAAATAAAGAAATCGGAGAGGATGAAGGGAGAGTCACGCTGTCACTGATTTGCAATGTTATTTAGACCATTTCTGACAATGCAATAAATGTTTAAAGACAGGTGTATTATTCCTTTTTATTTTTTGAAATTGACACTTTCAAGACAAAGACATTAGCAACGTTAAATAAATGACATAAAATGACAGTTACATGTCCAACAAAATTTAAAGCAGAAGTGACTGGCAAACATTAAAATTTATTTATTTTCACCATATTTCCCAGCACAATGCATTTGTCACTAACTCAGTCTTCTATTCAGACCTGAATATATTTCCATGCAACGTAAAATTTGTCTGTAGATATTTATATCATGTGGAGAAAAAAAAATTAGCTTCCACAAGGGCAAATAATTTAAAACATAATTACTCAGCTCCTTACATGTTACAGAAGATTTATTGGAATAAGAAATAAAAAAGAAAACAAATATCTCTCCGAACTGAGTTTTTCTATAAAAAAAATAAAACTCTAAGTTAGTTAATCTTTGGAGCATATTAAAAATTATTGTACAAATTGTAATATATAATGTTGGGGTGTAGATAGCAAAGCAGAATCTAGTAGCCGGGGAAATGGCCAGGCGGAGAGCATGTCATGAAAATAAACAACAACTTACACTGTATTTTTGTTATAAAAATACTTGCGTTGTATTATCTGATTATTTTGTATAGAATTTTGCATCATCGCAGACAATTCCATTTGCCAGAACTATATATACGATCACAAAACAATCTGACAAAAATACAAATGCTGCATAGATCAGCATTTAATACAGCAGAACTTCGCAAACTAGACTTGATATGGATCCGACATTTTTATTTTCGAATAGCAGGACAGAGAAAGCTATAAGCCTCTAGTAAGCAAAGCATTCGAGTAACGCTTTGTATACGAGTAATTGACGTCTTATCAGCAAGAAATGTCAATTAATTTTGTACATAATTTGACGATTACAACAAACTTGTGATATAAAGAGTGTGTGTGTGTGATTTGGATTTTTAACGTGGCTTTAACATTTTTTTTAGTCATATCGCTACGATGTCTGCAGTGTGGCAGTTTATAGTGATGTCTAGCACTGGGGCATCATGCCGCAGATACGTAGCATCATGTCCCACCCAGTAACATTATCCTGACACCAGGCTGACCAGTCTTGACACTAGCCTCTTAATGCTGAGCGCTAAGCGAGGCAGTTGCTAGTACCATTTTTTTAAATAAGTCTTTGGTCATATAAAGAGAGATGAAAGACTAAAATCTTGGGTATAAAGAACATGGTTATATTTCCAAGCAAATTACAACTTCATTCTCACACTGCGTATATAGCGAGGTCAGTGTATAACAATATCTGTATATAACGAGATTGTACATAACTATAGAAGTATATAATCAGATCTGTATGTAACGATAGATGTATATAATGTGATTTGTATATAAGTAGCTCAATTTTATTTTCCCCTTCACATCGCTTAGTTATATAAGACGTTTGCTGCACTAAGTAATCACCGCGAGAGGTATGACTGATCTTTTCACATCCTAGATGATGCAGAGGACCTATCGCGTATACATAGCCTTACTGTGAACTCCATCTCGCATGATGTGCAAGTCGACGTAATGATCCAAGTTTTAGTCACCATTTAAACAAAATGTTTTCCTTTACGATGCAAATGTCTTGGAATAAGTGAATATATTATAAATGCAATAATGTGAATATATGATTCATGCAATAAAGTTTAGACATACCATATACAACACAAACTGTTGTGATACAGTTATGCTTAGCTGCATATGTTTATTTTGGTTCACTTGTTATTATTATTATTATTATTATTATTATTATTGTTGTTGTTGTTGTTGTTGTTGTTCACTTGGTTCGCTTTAGAAACACGCTGACATACTAATTAAAGAAAAGAAATATAAAATACCAGAGATGGCTCGAGTAAAATGCATGAAATAGTTTTTCTGTGTTTCCCAGTTATGAAATTCAGTCCAAAGGAAATCGTTTCTCTGTGTTTCCCAGTTATGAAATTCAGTCCAAAGGAAATAGTTTTTCTGTGTTTCCCAGTTATGAAATTCAGTCCAAAGGAAATAGTTTTCTTCTCTTTTACGTTGAAAATTGGATGCAAAAAGCAAACCGAACAAGTAGCAGATAAATTTAGGGTCTGCCTGCATATGCTCCTCAGGCGACGCGTTCAAGTGTCACGTGACGATATTACACTCCCTGTTTAGACGGGGAACCCTACGTGTATCATGGCTTGGCCTTCTTAAACGCAATTTTCGGCCTTTATACAAGAATATTAATTCAATTCGACTATTTTTCGACATTTTGAATCAAACAGAGAGACAAATGCACAGTAAAATTTCTCAGAATTTAAAGAGTAGTGTTCCTTTAATTGTCGCCCATTATTTTACCAGCTAGCAGTATTAATGAAACTTTCCCCACATCTATTTTGATCAGACCCTATGAAACGTCTGATATGTATGCCCCGACTCTAAAGCACGTCTGACTAAAGAAGAAAGTCTTTTAAGCAAATTATTGGTTGTTTCCTTTTACAGCATGCATTTTGCCTTAAAACTCTTACTTTCAATTTTTCCGCCAATTCCCCACCCCCAACAAAGCATGCATAAAACCTTATGTTAAAAACACAACAGACACCAATGTAATAAAGAGGACTAGCGTCCTCTAATAACTGCATTTGGGTTTCATTTGAAATCCAACGTACTGTGTCAAGTGTAACTTTATCATCACATTAGTTTTATAGTGCCAACAATAAAATAAAGTACATATACCATCTGCACACACTATATACTACTTACATTATAGTAAGAACGCAGTTTATCCAAGTACGTGTTGATAATACAAAACTATTATGACCTTCATTCACTATGTAGAATTCGACAGACACGCACGCACGCACGCACGCACGCACGCACACACACACACACACACACATACCACATGGTCAGATTGTGATTAGGGTGCAAGCTGGTTGCAGACTGTCTCTTTGGGGACTTTAAATGGCAGCATAGGACATGGCACAAACATTATACGCGTTTTTAGGCAAAATGTATATTTCTAAGTTCTAACGAGAAAGTACTTCCAGGCATGTATATAGCGTTCACACATAGTCATGAGCCATCAATGTATATCTCATGTCAATATCTACAAAGAGCAAAATTCATAAAGTGGACATAAAGGAAACAGTATTTCAGAAGCATTTTGTATTACACATTTGCGAAATCATTCTGATACCATTTAACATCCGAGATATGAATATGAAAATATATGAGAGAGTGGAATAGTAGTGTACCATATGGCATCACAAAATTCATAATTAGAACACCGAATAAATGGGAGATGGAATGGGGTGGGGGCAAGATATATCATTG
>JAECUM010029890.1:0-33220 GCA_016617855.1 Megalonaias nervosa
TGTGTGTGTGTGTGTGTGTGTGTGTGTATATAGGTCGATAAATTTTGCAGATTCTGGGCCACTGCGTACAATTTCAAACTGCACGCCTCTGCCTAACAGAATTACTAAAACTAAACGACAATGTTAAAAAATTTCCCACTGGCTGTCCTATCCTTACAATACATATATTTATATGTTTAGAAAATGCCAGGCCATTAGTACAGCTCAAACAGGGGTTCTTTTCAAGAAAAAAAGTTATCAATATGAGTGATTTCTGGTATTCTTGAAAATTTAAGGCTCAAAAGAGGGCACAAACATCTTTAATCTCTACAAACGAAAGTCAACTAAATAGTCAATAATAAAATTTAATAGAATTGGATTTTTTTATCACATGTTTCAACTACAAGGAAAGTGGGTATAGTAGTACTGAAGATTGCTGCTCTTGCTACAACTTGGGATTTTAAAGATACTAAAAATATGGTAAAAGTGACCCAAATAATCAACGTGATAATAGAGTTACATTTTTACCACACTTTAAATCTATAATTCATGGTGTTTCTGAATCTTCGAGCGATGTGATAACCGAAAACCCTGATAATTCAAACAAAAAATGCAGTAATCGAGTTTGTCCGTTGACTTAGGATACAAGGTCAATCTCTCAGATAAGCATCAGTGGACTTAAATTGTGGCAATAATTTATAGAGACGTCCACAGTTCTAGTTTGCTTTTTGCATCCCAAAGGGCACTTCAGTTTTTAAATAGCTGTTAACTGAAATTACAAATAAGACACAATTACTGCTGTAATAAGCTAGAAAAGAAAAAATATTTCAAGTTGAACTTAATACTCATTTGTTTGCTTCATTAAGTATACCACACAGTGATGCTCCAAGTTAGCTAGCTCAATCCAATAGTGAGTAGTATTGTTAACCTTTGTTTAATTTATCAGTCAGGTAACCTACGCCGCTATTTTTTAAACTTTTCGTAAAACCGGATATAATTGAGAGAGAGAGCTGAAAAAAATGTTGTAAGTGTTGCTACAACTTTCTCTAAATATCTGTTGTTGCGTTCACATTTCTCTCGTGCGCATTATTCTATTAATATTTTCAAAACTTTATTTTCTATCTGTGTGAATTGCCATATAAATTCTACCATTTTACATTCAGTAACTTCTACATTTTCTTTTGATTGTTGTTTCTGTACTGCATTTCCTCGGGATTACAGTTAGTACAATCCTTGAGATCTCCAGCATTCAAGACACAAGACATCGTATTATGTTCAAATACTGTTTTTATTCATGAGCGAGAACTCACTTCAAAAAAGGGTAAAAAGCTGTAAAAAATTAAAATACTTGTTTACAAGGTAAGAAAGTTATTACAATTACATTAAACAAATGTAATTGTAATAATAATTTAAAAAAAACTATATGTCACAGGTAAAAGGTTCGTTATGTCTTTTACACACTTGTAAACTTCAGGAATTAATTAATGTCCATTATGTACTTCCATACGTTGAAACACGCTAATGAATTACTGTCCATCATGTGCTACCAAACACTGAAATGTATCAATGAATTAATGATGTCCATCGCGTGCTTTCAAACTCGTAAATAGCGATAGGGGGCTTTCCAATAAACAGTTTTGCCGAGACTAAACGAAGATTGTTGTTAAAGGAATGTGAATAATAGCACATACACAAAGGGGTTTATGATGAATCTAACACAAAAAGGGGGTGTCACAGGCACTTGCAGGACATATGGCATTGCGTATTGTTAACGATTACTATATGGGAACTTACTGTTATCTTCAGTTAACGTCCATTGCAGAAATTAAATCTATGAGTCATTAGCTATAATTTACAAAGTTACTCACACTGTGGTAGGCTTCAGGTTCAAAGATGTGAGCTGTGAAAACATGTTTACGTTTCGCCTGAAATAGAAAAAGAAACAGCTCTTACACAGAAGAGTTCATAAAAAGGGGGAATAAATCCACAGTACGACTGTACGGAAACTGTCTCAACGGCAACAGAACAGTTTCGTTTCTAGATCTTTGAAACTATCGGTAGCCTTTATTTGCCGCCTGTTTGTATTGATATTCTCGAAAGGAGAATCAGAAGGAGTTATCTGTTATGGTTTTTTTTTTCTACACATAAATAAGTAATGTCTCTGCATATTGTTACTAATATGTAATTAAATTGCTTGTGTGTTAGTTTTAAATTCTTTTTTATTTTACTTTTGTTTCATTACATTTTATTGTAATGATAATTTTTACTGGATTTGATATTTTTCCCAGGAAATTCAGTCTTTTATTTTGACGCAAAGGTTTGCTTCATTTTAATTTAAGCTCACCTTGGTTCATAGTGTTGTAAACATCGAGTGAAAACGATTGGCTATTACCAAGGTCATGTTCAGCCTACGTGTTAGCTCTGTTGTAAACAGTTCTATTTTTAAATTCATTTCCAGCGTGAGAATTTGATTCTTAGATAGGGCTAGTCTGGCATACGTGCTAAAAAGCATTTGTTTTTACTGCGCGGTTGACGATTAAGTGAGTGACCCATCATGAGTGTCGAAATGACGTTTAAATTGGGTTTAATACTGATATCTTCGTGAAATTTTGTCAGTCGTAAAATTGTACCTTTGGGCTCAAGGTATTTGTCTTGTTGTTGCCATTTGAGTTAATTTTTGTATTTAAAATAATTTATTCACCCTGGGAAATATTCTACTTCAACGAAATACTTAGACAAAGACATTCAGTGGAAATTTATTTTGGAATTCTAAACGGGAACATTATAAATTGTGATTCAACGAGGAACTGTTGCCATCAGTACAATGACCTCATCTGACGTCATCGCCTTCGATATTGGAACTTCATCGAGATTTGAACCTGGATTCAATTAGAACTGTTTAGTGATAGGGCTTTTATTGTTCAATTCTAGGATTAATTTTTGGATTATATTCACAAACAGTAAGTCCTATTTCATATTTTTATCTTGTTTTCGAGGGAAATAAATTATTTTGTTAAATTTACAAAGCTTGTTGGCTTCACTCTTTTCTTTTGTTACTTTTGTACGAGCCTACACGTAACAATATCCTTCTTTGAGATATCATTTTCTATAAAGCTTTTTCAAATCGCCAATTTTGTTCTTAAAGTATTGTTATTTTTATTAAATTAATTGTGTATTTCTTCTATATCATTGTCAAATTCTTCCATGGACTTATGTTGCTCGGAATTGCTATCTTTTACCTTTGCTGTGTTTGGTGTATCAGTTTTAAATATTGTCATTTCTATTTTGATGACTTAAATTGTATAATCATAAATCTAATATATCTTGTGCTGGTCCAATGTTTACTGTGTTTTTGGTGTATAAGTTTTAAATATTGTCATTTATATTTTATTTTCTTTAAATCTATAACCATAAATCCAATACATCTTGTGCTGGTCGAATGAAAATACAAACATCATCATCTTTATTGAACTTGGTCAAGAACGCGACGGCATACTCATATTGTATGTCTTGTAAAGTTTAACCCACTTTTATGGAGTTTGCTTGATGAAACATGGTGGAATTTTAATGAAATTTCTGTTATAGGATGAAAATTAAACGAGGTCATGCGATAATGCTCTATTATATTTGTTTTAGTTAGAGTAATAATTCAGATTCTTGGTAAATTAATTAATCTAAAGATGTTTTTTTATTATTCTGGACCTTTCAATCTTATAATAATATAAATGATCTATACCAATATTTCAAATAATCTTTGATTTGTTCTTTCAGTTTTATTTTGTAATCTTTCACGTAAAACTTGCAATAACGATTTTTATGTTATTCAGTTATTTTATTACATTATTATTATTCAGTTCATTATTATTATTATTATTATTATTATTATTATTATTATTATTCAATTTTTTTATTACATTTGGAGCAAGGCTTAATGTTTATTTATTTCATCTTCACTTTCTAAATACATATGACAGGTTTGAGGAGGCAGAAAGTAAACTTAATTTCTGAAGTTTCTGTAAGACAACTTGGAGATAAAGAGAAAGATAAACATGTTTATGAATACAATTGCAAAATCTGAAAGGTTCAGAAAAAGCGGGGATTTTTTTTAGAATATAGCCAACAGTACTTAAGAGATGGATTAGTTATAACATTAATACTTTGTTCTTTATTTGAAACTAACGTATTAATACCATAAATGATCTGAGGGGGGGGGGGAGGATTGTGATCCAGAGACAGTGCGAACAAGTGTCCGAGTTCCAGAAGAAGTTTCTATTGAAAACTCTAGGAATCTCAGAAGCAAATAACAAAGTTGTTAGAGTTGTTACAGAAACATGAGACATAGATGCATTTTGACCGTGACAGCGACAGAGAATTAAGGAAGAAATAACTGGAATCGTTTAGTACATTAAAATCAAAGTTATGGCAATTAGAGAAACAGGATGCTAAAAGAGTTTTAATACACCAGAGAGTATATTCATCACGTATCAGAAACGTACTCAGTTATTTTAAAGTGTAGTTGCATAAATAGAAGAAAGATTAATGTTATCATTAATGTTTTACTGCACTTGCAAAGGAAAACAATAAACTATTTTGACTGAAATATAAAAACAGATAAACGACAACAACGACAGCAACGACAACAACGATAACAACCATGTACTTGCAAGTATGATTACATGTGACTATGATTTGTCTAAATGAACCCTAACCCCCTCACACACGCCAAATTTTATTTTTTCTTATTTATGATCAGACTTTACCAACATTTAGAAATCATAAAGTAAAACGCAGATAAGAAAGAATACCGGTGTAGTACAAGGAAGTATCATTGATTAGCTAATGGAGTGAATCTGGGAAGAAAAGAGTTAAATGAAATTGAATTTATGGCAAAAGTATCAGTTTAGATACTGGAGCAATTGTATATATGTTACCATGATGAGGAGGCAATGCCATGGTTTCAATAGACACACCGAGGTAATCTAACCTTAGTAGTATCTAATAACCTTAGTAATATCTAATAACCTTAGTAATATTAATAACCTTAGTAATATCTAATAACCTTAGTAATATCTAATAATCTTAGCAGTATCTAATAACCTTAGTAATATCTAATAACCTTAGTAATATCTAATAACCTTAGTAATATCTAATAATCTTAGTAGTATCTAATAACCTTAGTAGTATCTAATAACCTTAGTAATATCTAACAACCTTAGTAACATCTAATAACCTTAGTAATATCTAATAACCTTTGTAGTATCTAATAACCTTAGTAATATCTAACAACCT
The DNA here is from genome assembly GCA_016617855.1 of Megalonaias nervosa. Lineage (NCBI taxonomy): Eukaryota > Metazoa > Mollusca > Bivalvia > Unionida > Unionidae > Megalonaias > Megalonaias nervosa. The sequence continues at coordinate 5,269 of JAECUM010029890.1, forward strand.
TAGTAACATCTAATAACCTTAGTAATATCTAATAACCTTAGTAGTATCTAATAACCTTAGTAACATCTAATAACCTTAGTAATATCTAATAACCTAATAACCTTAGTAACATCTAATAACCTTAGTAGTATCTAATAACCTTAGTAATGTCTAATAACCTTAGTAATATCTAATAACCTTAGTAATATCTAATAACCTTAGTAATGTCTAATAACCTTAGTAATATCTAATAACCTTAGTAATGTCTAATAACCTTAGTAATATCTAATAACCTTAGTAGTATCTAATAACCTTAGTAGTATCTAATAACCTTAGTAATATCTAATAACCTTAGTAACATCTAATAACCTTAGTAACATCTAATAACCTTAGTAATATCTAATAACCTTAGTAGTATCTAATAACCTTAGCAGAATCTAATAACCTTAGTAACATCTAATAACCTTAGTAGTATCTAATAACCTTAGTAATATCTAATAACCTTAGTATGTAATAACCATAGTAACATCTAATAACCTTAGTAATATCTAATATTCTTAGTAACATCTAATAACCTTAGTGGTATCTAATAACCTTAGTAACATCTAGTAACCTTAGTAATATCTAATAACCTTTGTAGTATCTAATAACCTTAGTAATATCTAACAACCTTAGTAACATCTAATAACCTTAGTAATATCTAATAACCTTAGTAGTATCTAATAACCTTAGTAACATCTAATAACCATAGTAATATCTAATAACCTAATAACCTTAGTAACATCTAATAACCTTAGTAGTATCTAATAACCTTAGTAATGTCTAATAACCTTAGTAATATCTAATAACCTTAGTAATATCTAATAACCTTAGTAATGTCTAATAACCTTAGTAATATCTAATAACCTTAGTAATGTCTAATAACCTTAGTAATATCTAATAACCTTAGTAGTATCTAATAACCTTAGTAGTATCTAATAACCTTAGTAATATCTAATAACCTTAGTAGTATCTAATAACCTTAGTAACATCTAATAACCTTAGTAACATCTAATAACCTTAGTAATATCTAATAACCTTAGTAGTATCTAATAACCTTAGCAGAATCTAATAACCTTAGTAACATCTAATAACCTTAGTAATATCTAATAACCTTAGTAATATCTAATAACCTTAGTAACATCTAATAACCTTAGTAATATCTAATATTCTTAGTAACATCTAATAACCTTAGTAGTATCTAATAACCTTAGTAATGTCTAATAACCTTAGTAATATCTAATAACCTTAGTAATATCTAATAACCTTAGTAATGTCTAATAACCTTAGTAATATCTAATAACCTTAGTAATGTCTAATAACCTTAGTAATATCTAATAACCTTAGTAGTATCTAATAACCTTAGTAATATCTAATAACCTTAGTAATATCTAATAACCTTAGTAGTATCTAATAACCTTAGTTACATCTAATAACCTTAGTAACATCTAATAACCTTAGTAATATCTAATAACCTTAGTAGTATCTAATAACCTTAGCAGAATCTAATAACCTTAGTAACATCTAATAACCTTAGTAGTATCTAATAACCTTAGTAATATCTAATAACCTTAGTATGTAATAACCATAGTAACATCTAATAACCTTAGTAATATCTAATATTCTTAGTAACATCTAATAACCTTAGTAGTATCTAATAACCTTAGTAACATCTAGTAACCTTAGTAATATCTAATAACCTTAGTAGTATCTAATAACCTTAGTAATATCTAATAACCTTAGTAATATCTAATATTCTTAGTAACATCTAATAACCTTAGTAGTATCCAATAACCTTAGTAACATCTAATAACCTTAGTAATATCTAATAACCTTAGTAGTATCTAATAACCTTAGTAGTATCTAATAACCTTAGTAATATCTAATAACCTTAGTAATATCTAATAACCTTAGTAGTATCTAATAACCTTAGTAACATCTAATAACCTTAGTAATATCTAATAACCTTAGTAATATCTAATAACCTTAGTAGTATCTAATAACCTTAGTAATATCTAATAATCTTAGTAATATCTAATGACCTTAGTAATATCTAATAACCTTAGTAATGTCTAATAACCTTAGTAATATCTAATAACCTTAGTAGTATCTAATAACCTTAGTAATATCTAATAACCTTAGTAGTATCTAATAACCTTAGTAATGTCTAATAACCTTAGTAACATCTAATAACCTTAGTAATATCTAATAACCTTAGTAGTATCTAATAACCTTAGCAGAATCTAATAACCTTAGTAACATCTAATAACCTTAGTAGCATCTAATAACCTTAGTAATATCTAATAACCTTGGTAGTATGTAATAACCATAGTAAAATCTAATAACCCTAGTAATATCTAATATTCTTAGTAACATCTAATAACCTTAGTAGTATCTAATAACCTTAGTAATATCTAATAACCTTAGTAACATCTAATCTTAGTAACATCTAATAACTTTAGTAACATCTAATGACCTTAGTAATATTAGTAACATCTAATAACCTTAGTAACATCTAATAACCTTAGTAACATCTAATGACCTTGGTAATTTTAGTAACATCTAATAACCTTAGTAATATCTAATAACCTTAGTAACATCTAATAACCTTAGTAATATCTAATAACCTTGTAGCGTTTTTGATGTCATGGATGCTATCGTTTATATGCGTAATCGATTTATTTGTTATTTAGGCATAGGTATTTGCAAGTCATAAGATAAAAAAAAAATTCTGAACTAGTTCTAGCAATTTTGCTCAAAATTTCTCAGCAAATAAATAGGTTAAAGGTTGCAAAATAAAAACAATGTCAACAAACAGGAAAAATACTGTGAAAAGCAACCATAGCAATATCAGATAATAATAGTTGCTTTATACATTCTTCAGATAGTGTAAATTTACTGACAAGTGTTGCAATACCGAACTAAAAGATAATTTAGCAAATTCTAGAGAAAGAAAGTATAAATATCTCCACAATATTTTGAAAATCTGAGGAATTACAATTAAGCTTTTTGTGGAATGTTATATGGAGATTAGTTTTAAAAAATTAAGAAACAAATGCAAGCAGTTTCTTTAGGAAGTCCGCTAAATTTTGAAGGTTTCAATTAATGGATCATAGAGTGTTTCTGGTATCCTCATGGCCAGAGGTTCTCATGAATGCAATAAATCACTAATCTTTTGAATTGGTGACATTTCCGATTGGTTTAAAAATTTGGTAAAACTCTAAACTTTCTTGTACATTATTTAGATGATGTTCATTCTTTGTATGGTTCACATTATCACAGAGGTCATCTGGTACCTTCTGATCCCTAAGGTTTAAGAAATGCCAATTACTAACCTCTTCAATTTTTAAAATGACCTCTGTAATTCTTACCTCTTTGGTCTAGCGTTATTAAAAAATACAAATAGTGGATAACTGGCTTAGTTCGCATATAAACATGTTATACGAGTGTGTGTGTGTGTGTGTGTGTGTGTGTGTGTGTGTGTGTGTGTGTGTGTTGGGATTTAGAATGTTCGTATGCATATATGATGCCTGAATATGACGAGATGGATAGCTTTCTTTCATGCATATATATATATATATATATATATATATATATATATATATATATATATATATATATATATATATATATATATATGTGTGTGTGTGTGTGTGTGTGTGTGTGTGTACAATTCATAACCTATGTACTGAAAGATTAATTCTTGAGTAGGCATTGGCCTGAAACGTAATGAGGAAAAAATAATAGCTTGTTTGTTCTCTTCTTGCATTATATGTCTGTGTTGTTGGTGTTAACTATTATATTAGGTCATTTGTAATATGGTGCCAGTCCTGTAGCTACATATATACTTGAAACACGATATCGAGAAAACAAAGAAAAGAAAAGAAATTTCCTTTCTCCTGCACCTCTTATCGCGTTTACATTAATATAGCACTTCCATGATCGTTTCTCATCCGTCTCCTTTTTTATTTGAAGCTGGAATCGGACTTTACACATATTGAATCTGAAGTGAAAATAATTAACGGAAGAAAATATATTGATGTATCGAAGTATCTGAATGATATCCATCAATGGGACATTTTCTCAGGCTATGAACATCCAGAATACGACCACGCAATGCTTTTTACAAAGTAAGTATACAAAGTAAGTATAAACACCTTATATAAGCGTGCCTATTGAGATTCAAACACAGACTTTATAATCAGCAAAGATAAATTTTCGCTATTTTCTCCATTAAAGCTGAATTCTTTGTATAGATGTTTAAGCCCATCTAATACTGCTGTCACCCTTGTTTCTTAAAGTACAATTAATTGTAATGTTTACAATTACTTAAATACATTGTGTTTCTTGAAATTAATAAAATTTGTGTTCAATCCTCTCTTCGTGATCCGACGTTAATCGTATTGTTAATGAACAAATTACACAACAAAGACAAATATGGGGCATAAATGTGTTACCCAGGCCAACCCATATCGGCTGCCACATTGTGTCCCTTGGACAACCTAGGTCGGCTGCCACACTGTGTCCTTCGGACAACCCATGTCGGCTACTTCATTGTGTCATTGGGACATCCCATATTTTCTGCCACCTGTGTCAGTGCGACAACCCATGTCGGCTGGTCACTATTTCCTTGGGAAAGGCGAGTGCCTCGCGTTTCGTCGGCATTAAATAGCCAAAATAAGTTCTGAAAGTGCCGTTTGAAACTAAACCAATGAACAACCAAACGGCTCTTTTGATTTTTCCAAGCGTTCCTAATGTTTATGTTTTGAAAAGAAATTATCTAACGGTAGCCATAGTCTAGCTTTATATTTAGAAATCTAATTTATTTAAAATCTACACAGTCACTCACACAATAATCCTCATTTTCGAAACTCTTCACAATCACCATATCATCATATTCTAAATCTACTCAGCCAGTCACACAATAATCCTCATTTTCGAAACTCTTCACAATCGCCATATCATCATATTTTAAATCTACTCAGCCAGTTACACAAAAATCCTCATTTTCGAAACTCGTCACAATCACCATATCACCATATTCTAAATCTACGCAGTCTGTCACACACGAATCTTCATATATTCAAGAATAAACAAGTTCCTTTAAATCAAGAATACATACGTTAAAAATCACACACACACACACACACACACACACACACACACACACACACACACACAAAGCAAGGAAAAATACTCTAAAAGGATATATGAACTATGTTGGTCGGTTCCGACCAGGACGTAATAAATGTGTTCCGAGTCAACATTCGGCAGCATTCAGTGGATGAGTACCATCGCACGAAAAATTATGAGTTTTGAGAAACTCTCCATACTTCTCAGCATTCAAAAATAATGTTTCAGAGAATTAAGTAAATAAAACTAGTTTTTAACGTGCATCTTACGTAATTTCACGACTCCATCATCCTAAACTAAGTAACAGAAAAGAGCTATAACCAACAAGTTTTGTAAAATTCAACAAATAACATATTTCCCTAGAATGGAAAGTAAAAATTTAAAAAGAACGTACAGTATTTTGAATTAAATCGCAAACAGTCCAAAAAGTCCAAGAGTATAGAGTTCAGAATGAATTCCAGTGGTGATCCCAATGAATTCCAATTTTAAATATGGTAATGTACCAATAGCCTGTAATGTGGCGTATGTTGACAGTCTTGATGCATCAGGATATAATGCAAAATCTCCTTGAATGAATTTACATTAATCCCAAAATAGTGATATAGTCTAAGACGTGATAGTATAAAAACCAAAGACATAGTTTAAGAACGGAGATAAGAGTAATTTTCCCATCAGTTTCATTTGCAGAAAGTTCCATGTTGTAAACAAGGTCAGGTCAGGTCTCTTACTACAAATTTAGTAAAACAGCAATTCTCAATAGGAACACAAGTGTACTGAATTCAAACTCAAGTAAACGGTTTACCTCCAGTAATAATAATCTAATATTTAATCCATAATCATAGAAAAATATTAGATTTGTATTATGTTGTTTACAAAATAAACGGTACTAGTCAGGTAGGCAATGAAATCGATTACTTACCAAGGTCAGTCACACAAAATAGATATACATAACATATAATCATGGAGAAAAAGGCAACACACAATACAAATTAAATCTACATAACTGTAAAGAAATGAAATATCCCGGCTCGAAAGAAATTTCTTCCCTCCCATTCATCCAGATGATTAGTGTATATTTTGTATGCGTCGTGCTTGATTCATACCAAGCATATTACATTCTATACACTAGTGTGAATTTTACATCTTACTTGCTAACGCATTTTATAGACTTTCTTTTCCTTATTTTTATATCCATTAGTAAAATCCATAATAACTGATCATTTTTTAAATGTCCGGCAGTTACAACCAACATCCGTTGGCGAACGGAACGAGAATGTCAGATTCCTGTCATGTGAGATACGTTTGTGCCACCTGGCATTCTTATATTGCAAATTGTGTTTATGCAATATGGCTTTCTCATATCGCAAACTATGTTTTAAAAGTTGTATGAATGGGTTTCTTTTTTCCCTTCGCAATGAAGTTGTTGTTTTGTTCGGGGTTTTCTTATTTTCTTTTCGTTTTCTTTTCCTTCTTTGATTGTAAATATTTGATACGAACCTTCTCCAGACTTCATGGCAATTGCTCAATTTATTGGAAAATGTTTTAGTTTTCACTCGGTTTTCTAAAATGTTTCGGTAATACCAGTCTGCAACAAAATCGACAGGGTCTTGTCTATAATTTAGAGCTAAATATGTTTATCTGTCTGCAAAAATAGCATACAAGTAAACAAGGTGGTTATTTTTATTTTTAGATTCGACTTGTATAAGGATGAACCAACAAATAACGCTGTTCGCGGTAAGAACTCTCTCTCTCTCTCTCTCTCTCTCTCTCAAACAATTTAATGTTTAATAAAGGCCAGGAATATATTTCCTGTTTACTGAGTTAGTGTTCATTAAAAAAAAAAAAACTTTGGTACATTTAAGGAGTTACCAATATATTTGGCAGTAGCGAGTAACACATCTTATAGTTCTAGGAGGTCAAAGTTCAACAAGTTATGTTCATATTACGTAGTCAATATCTAACCAACTTTATCGGGTTACGTTTTCAAGATATATTATTTGCTTACGACTACATCTGTTCTTTTCCGCTAACTATTTAGAACTCAGAATTATCACTATTTGTAACTGGGTTATTTTGAGGGGATCGGGGTCGGGTTTGGGGTTCCACTAACTTTTCCACAAAGACGTTCAGTATTGCATTAAGAGAAGCATTAGAAAGGTAGAAGTTTTAGGTTTCTATTTGATCTGACTTGAGTCAGCGGCCCCTGTACCCCTAACCTTTATGCGCACACCCATGAATCAATTTCATGGCATACCAACAGGGGCAGTTTAAATGAGCAGTCAAAATTTACTGATCCGGGTTCACCCTGATCCCCCGTGACTGCCCCTGTGGAATACGTGAATTCATCCTTTCAAGCATATTTCCATTTATTCGAAAATCAACCCGCGAAACAGCTTCGCCGCAGACCTTCTGCCCTGTTAGCGCTTGATTGCTTAATTGATTACTGTTTCGTCTGCAAAGTAATTAAATAAACATCTTGATGCTAGTTCATAAACATGATGTACGTTGTATGGAACGGATTCTTCTGAGAGATGGATATTCTAATTGCCCTTCATTCCCCAAACAAAATCAACATTTCTTGAATGAAAGTCCTCAAGAGTCAAACCAGAGTAACGCCCAAATTTTGCCGAAGCTACCACGATTTGTGGCTACCATTTTTCAGCAGAGGCCATCGAGATCACAGAAGGTGTCAACCATTTACTCGGTATTTACGGCTTGTAAATCGATTGTGTTCCGGTTCTGTCTTGATGGCGCTAACTCTCCGGTTCAGTATCTGTTCACGACGTCGTAAGAAGTTTTCCATTTCGGCTAGCACCGTCTCAAACTTGGAGGTGGAAATCATTTTATATTTGATATGCGCTGACTAAAATGTACTGACTTTACTGTGCCGCCGCAAGAATTCTGAATAAAATTCGTTCATGCTGCCTTAAAGTAATTATTTTGCCAGTCACACCAGTTAATAATAATACAGCTCCGACAGCAAATCCAGCTGGTGTACCAATCAAAATTGCCATTGTTGCAATTCCAGGTACACGAAGGCAAACGGTTATTTAACTGCCATGAAATCATAGAAACATCTTTATGGGGAATGTTTAAATTTCCGGGCATTCTGCGTTCCTGGATTTTATCATTCTGTTCAAAACTTCATTGATTAAGACCTTGATTTTTATCTCGTTTTCCTCCAAAAACTGTTACACGGACAAGCGCGTCCTTGTTGAATATCAGTCGAATTCTTTATTTTCCTGGCCAATCTATGTTAGTTGAATATAGGTTTTGGAAAACTAACCGGCGTAGATATTGCAATAGTGGCAATCCCTGGACGTTTCACGCCGAACGGCGACGTGGTCAGCGTCCGAGTGTTTTCGCTTGATTACAAGATTGCCTCCAGTTGGTATTGGTAGATCAGGGTGATCTCAACTGTCACTTTCCTTCTGGTCTTCGATTAGATTATATTTGAAAATATATGAGGGTATGTTACGCCGTTGGCACGTTGATGTTCGTTGACCAACAGTACAAAATTATCATTGATGTTGACACACCATCCCAGCTGATTCAGCACCCCATCGGCAAAATTCCGCAACAGTGTCATCGCGTGGTTATTCAGAATCCATCACGTACAAGTAATGATAAATCTTAAATACAAAGATATATTTTGAGCACATCGAACTGAATAGCATCGCCTGCGGCCAACAGCAACGATACTGCATATGTGAAAAATACTGAAGCATTGATCCTGAAGAGAGCGATACTGGTAACAACTTTGTCATTGTACCCAGCCTGCGTATAGTACCGGCTAATATAAACAAGTATGATCCAGACTCGCGCATCTTACAGATTTGAAGCATGGTTTAGATCTATCAAAGCCATGCGCGTCACCAGCGAAACAAGTCGGCTATTTGTAACTCGTCAGTTTTTCCCTCTGGTTCGCTGGTTAATATTCATCTAACTCCGTGCTATCAAGGTACTACACGTATTGGTGACGGTAGGGGTGGCTTTTACATCCACCTATTGTTTCATCTCGATATTGGCATCATCGAAGTAGTCTTTGATAAAGGCAATTAACATACCCGAGTCTGATATGTGATCTGGGCCAGGTTCTTTGCGACATCGCCTCTCGGCTTCAGAATAACGTCATTTATGTCTACGCTGGATGTTCGCAGTTTTTCCAATTCGTCCTTGAAAACTCACCAGCTCGATGAGGTGGACGCCAAATATAACCTGGTTGTTCAACTCTACCAAATCGGGGTAAGCGGCAGACCTTGTCAAATACACATGTCTCTGCCACATTTGGTGACTATCCTTGGGCGTCTGTTAATGTCAACTGGCATTTCGTAGATTTTAAGTAGCAACGCAAAATCGACAAACGATTCTGGTGTCAGGCTTTCTACGATTGCATGCAGTGCCACAACGGTGAGACGCCTATATATTGGGCAGTCCGTTCGGGTTTGCAACGCATCGGTGAATCAAACATCGGCTTGGTACTGACATATCCACCATGCACATAAAAACAAAAGATGTTCAGGTGTTACCGTGTGTTATGTGTCCCAAGGAGTTCCATGTCCTGTGGTTAATCCCAGTTGACAATGGCAATTTTCTACGTACGTATTTTTTCATCCCTAATAAACAAATGGTCAACTGGTGCACTAGAAGCTTCGCATGTGTGGTTGTTAGGAAAGAGACCACAGTCGATGACCTCTTTTGCTCCGAGTTCGACCAGGTAGTTGAAGACCTTTACATTAGTCACAGACCTCTAAGTTCCTCCAACGGCCATTTTTTTAGGGCCATCCTAGACCTGGCTCCGACTGTTCCTAACGCAGCCGCATTTGCAACCACTTGAGCCTCAGCCGCCAACAGAGCTGGAATTAATGCGAGGAATGGAAATATTCCGCCGCTCTTTAATGCATTTGAGGCACCTCTGCCTTCGACAGCTTTAATGTTACTTTGGGGTTCTTTTGTTTGGACGCCTTGACTAAGTTGCGTTAGATTATTAACACTTGGCCATTTGTTGGATGTTATGATTCTAGGTCCTAAAATATATAACAAAAAGGACGTGAAACCAACAATGTAAGTATTTAACAAGCAATTTATTTCATAGAATACAAAGTGAAAATTCAAAAGATACTTACAGTATCCAAATAATCTTAAATGTCTTATCATATGTCCAAGAATATAGTATGTCCCGAATGAGTTCTTAACTGTAATAATATACCAATAGTCCTGAATGTCCTGATATAATAATGATGCAATCCAGTTGCTTTTGAATGAATTCACAAAATAATGTGATAATATATCAAGTTAATGAGCACTGAGTAATTCCAGTGAAGGAATGATGCAAACAAATAATTCTTCTAGAATTATATCTGAACACGACCAACGACTATTGTAGCAAATGAATTCCACAAATTGATCTTAGGATAGAAATTAATTATTTGTTGAACAAGTCACCTACATATACAAATCGCTACTTGACCTACGACACAATAGAATGTTCTGGAAAAGTAATAATTTCTAATGCAAAATTCCACAAGCTCGTGAACAAGGTTAGACATTGAAAGTAACATTTAGGAAAATCTTTTTTTTTTTGTACTTACAAGTATGACAAAAGTCAGGTATGCAAAACCTCCAACAAAAACCCTAAATCTCAGACAAAAATTAAGCACACAATATAAATATGTATAACACGGAGAAAAATTTAATGTGAACCCATATTCATTTCTTGTTGCGCTTTTTATTTTGGCGTGCTGGTGGTTGCTAAGAATAACTTAAACTTTCTAATATGTATTACCTAAACCACGGGGATGTAACTCGTTACAGCTCTTCCTGGGTAAGGATGGGAATATCACTGAACTTACCGGCAAGGGGGACCAATCATTCTGATAGACAATACAAAGATGAATGTGACAATTAACAAGAATATTTAACAAACAATAACAAGGACTAAAAATTAGACTAAAAATGTATAATACTGGTAGGCATTTATAAGGAATAAATACCTGGATTGTCTTATTACATTGTTCTTATAGAAATATTTGCCAGTCCCTTTGGCTTTTCGATTGGACATACACTCATAATTGCAAACTCTGAGGAATTAAAACTGTAAATTCTGGATTGGCCGAGGCACATTTCTTTTTGTATATCACATACATTTGTAAAGTATGCCTCAAGAACAGTCTGGTTATATTCCCTAGTGACTGTTTGAAGAATTAACCACCAAAAAACATCCATTACTGGATTTGTATTCAATATATACACTGTACAAAAATGCTCAATTTCTTAAGATTTTTTTGCGGGCAATAATTAAGTTGTTTGCACTGACTACGAGCAAAAACCATGAAAGGGATTATATTTTATTTGCTAAAGTGTTATTTCTGATGCTTTGACCTTCACAAAACTACCAAATTTATGAACATGAGATTAACTTTTAAACTTGGCCTATTATCCCTAATATATGTGCCTTGGAATAATGGATAAGGCAAATTCCATAATTTAAATGACTTAATCACTCAAGAGAGAGAGAGAGAGAGAGAGAGAGAGAGAGAGAGAGAGAGAGAGAGAGAGATTGATTCTAAGTTTCTTCATAGAATAATAGAAATCACTTGCCAATTTCTGACTGCATTTGTAAGATATCTGAGCAGAAAGCAACAGCTACTTTATAAGCATGCAAGACATTTTAATGTGAGTTATAGGCCCCCAAGTACTATTCCTCAGAGAAGACATAAGATTGGGTTTCAGAAATTGAAGCCACACAAGTACGAGTTTGTTACTTTGTGAAAAATGGGGTCATTATGATAAAATGGAGACCACCTGATGTACCTGCTGGTGATGAGTGGTCAGAGAGCAATCAAATTGTTGTTCCTAAGTCGTATAGACAGGAAATTCATAGTCTAGTCCATAAAACTCCTTAAGCCGGTTAATTAGGTGTCAATAAGACTTATCACATGGCTTAAAATTAAAAGTGATGTTCATAAGTAGAATTTGTCACACTTGTCAAATGGTAGGAAATCCCAATCAAAAGATACCTAAGGCACATCAGTCATCTGCAACCTATTCCTGCATTTGACTATTTGACAAACCATTTAGCCGAAAAATGGTAGACTGTCGGTTCCTTACCTAATACCAAGTCAAGCAACCAATACTTGCTGACCATAATGTGTGCATCCACAACATTTCCATAGGCCATTCCTTTGAAGAATGTTAAAGTAAAACTGTTCTAAACGTTTTGGCAGTGTCTTTTAATACTTGTTTGCCTCCCCAAATCTCTCCAGTCTGATCAAGGGTCAAATTTTATGTTTGAATATTTCCAACAACTTATGCATGTAATTATTGTTTAAATTTAAAGGAGGCTGTGTAGGGGTGGAGGTGGGACTTAAATTCCACAAAATTATTTTTTCAAAACAAGTATTGCATCTCTGCTCCTCTGCAGTTCAGTTGAAAGTGACGCTACTTACAATTCACTTATCTGGGGGCAGTTGCAAGCCCCGACACTGATCGGCCAATGAAACCCATGTGACCCCTACGGGGCAATTCAGTTGGCCCTATCGGGCTCAGCTCATTATCATAACAGAGTAAGGTAAAAATTAGACACAACCTCATTACACCACCCATAAATGTACTTACGCAAGCGTAAGTAGTTTTATGTGCTATTGATGTTCTGAAATATATTATTTTCGTCGGAGCTTATATACAACGGTATCACAGGAAAAGATAGACGTCTGTGAGGTGCGTCAAAATGGGTGGTTTACTGTACGATCTTTACAACCAGGGATCGTCTGATGAAAGTTCCTTAAGAAGAGTACGGGGGAATATATCGTTGCCATTTCTGATCCTTATTTGGCTAAAATAACTACTGTTTCTAAAGTAATGAGAGATATCGCTAAGAAGTAGATTTCTTAAAAGGTGAAAGTAAATATTTAAAGTGCGTCAAAACTGGGATTGAAAGATCTGGATCACCTAGCTGTGGTGTATGTGTTTTTTGTTTTCGTAAGGTACAATAAATCACTTAGATCTTCGAGAAAGCACACGGTTTAGAGAACGAATAAAACTTCGTCACTAACGTACACCTTAAAAAAAGGGGACTGAAAGAGTTACAATATTTATTTGATACGTAGATCTAGTAAGTTCTTTATATGCTGCTTGCCACATAAAATGAATGCCGTAAGGCAATCTACACCCGAGGGTAGCATTCACTAGTTTTGGTGAAAGAAAAACTTCAGAAATTTAGAGCGCCGACTGTTGTCATAATGCATGCTAACACTCTAGTAGCCCATTATGACAACAGATGGCGACACGAGTTGGACAACAAAAACGATTCTGATAAAACTTAGTATTTACATTGTTGTAAGGCCAAATTTATATGAAAACAGCAGCTGGAATGATGTAATTGTAATATGGCAAGTTTATAAATAAAATATGAAAGCTTGTAAAAACTGACATAGTATTTGCCTACGAAAAACTACGGAGTCAATTCAGTAGCTGGCAAATGTAAGATACAATGACGCAGAAGGAAAGCAGATCTAAGCACTTGCAAGCATGACTAGAATTATGAATGTAGCACTTGCAAGCAACCATTTACAATAATGCAGACGGAAAGGAGCACCGGCAAACTGCCACGTACAGTCTGCATCAATGAAGAATACAATACATATGGATAGAATTCTGAAAGTAGCTAGTCATAGCCCTAGGATGTGCGGGGCCCAAGGCAGCATGCGGGACCCAAGGCAGCAAGCGACGTACGCGGGGCCCCAAGCAACAAAACTGCATTGTGGAGAAGCTCGGGGCCCAAGGTGGTTGCCTCGTTCGAATTGCCCTAAGGCAGGGATTGAAAGTAGCACTTGCAAGCAGTCATTTACAATAACGCATCAAGGAAGAATATAAAATACACGCATAGAATTATGGCGGTATTACCCCTCCATACTGGCAAGCGTTCTTACATACCCACATTGGCCGAACCTGAGATTCCAACCCGAGTGGGCAGAACTGAGATGGCAGCAATCGGTAAAGGCATTAGACCACTCGGAGACCCAGGCATTGATTCGAGATTTTTAATCAATAGATCTGACCCATCGACCTCAGTGCACCTGATACTTTTTGAACGTAAGCCTTTAAAATGTGATTATGAGTTCTATTCGTCTGTTTTTCTTTTCAGGTCAATCCTGGACAGGAGGCGTATGTTTATTTGGTATTAAAACTTCAGTTATCGAGGCACATGATTACTTGATGACTGTGAGGGCAGCAACACACGAACTTGGACACAGGTAAGTCCTCTCATGGTCCCATATTTTACTACCGCGCTTGCGTTCACTCGCTTATCACTTTCGTTCCTGTGCCCTGTGTTGGTTTTCTGATTTCCACGTGTGCAAATGTTAGTGGTTGCTCACCTAACGTCTGTGGTTTCCTCTGAGTTGACCAGCTTTTTATATCTCAAGCACATGACGACGGCAACATCCGGGTCGTGGACAATACATAGTATGCGCTAAATGTAAAATACATAAAGTTAAATAATCAAACGACCTCTTGGAAATCCTCAGCGAACTTGTTATCATGTCTTTTTAATACGTTATTTGTATTCTCCGTTAGAAAATATAATGTTGATTTACAGAGGAATAAGCTGTGAAATATGTTGATCAGGGTCAGGATTTTGAAGATTCCTAAGTGAATTTTGTAGGCTATTGTGTTGTAAATAAACAAGGCTCATTAGATCATTCTAGAAGGTTATTTTCCATTAGGTAATGGTTGTTTTTAGAAAATGCTAATTGTGACCTGAGGTCAAGCAGAGAACAATATTATCTTGTGACTGTGAGGATTTTACCAGTCGTGCTTTAACATCTAGCACTTAAAGTTGTATTATGTTGTGACCAGTTTGGGCTGAATTTTATTTTCGTTCAAATTATTGAATTCAAGTGATTATTTTCTCTGGAAATACAAAAGTGCTCTGACAAAATTCTTGGATAAAGACATTCATTGGAATTTATACCGAATTCAAACCTGGAATAATATTTCTGTGATTCAACAAGAGCCTGTTGACACATCAGTACGACGCAGGCTATAAGAGACACGTCATCGCCTTCAATTTTGAATCTCTTCGGGACTTGAACTGAGTTTTATTCAGGGCTTTTTATTACTAGGACTTGTGTCTTTAATTCTTGGATTATTTTTGGATTGAATTCGCAATACCGTAAGTTCTTTTTTCTCATTTTTTCACTTTGCATTTTAGGGAAATAAATTATTTGTTAAATTTTACAAAGCTTGCTGTCTTCACTCTTTTCTGTTACTTATTTTAAGAGCATAGACTAGTAATACTATATAGTGTAAGCCATAAAAGTTAGCTGCTGGGGCCTCTGACAGACCTCTTTACCGAGAACGTGATGTAGTGTAAGCCATAAAAGTGATCTGCTGGGGCCTCTGACAGACCTCTTTACCGAGAATGTGATGTACTGTAAGCCATAAAAGTGGGCTGCTGGGGCCTATGACAGACCTCATTACCGACCCTGTGATAAAGTGTAAACGCAAAAGTGAGCTGCTGGGGCCTCTTACAGACAGATTGACCAATTTTGTGATATAGTATGAACACAACATTACACTACTTAGGTTCCTGACAGACCGCTTGACAAACTATGTGGTATAGGCCATGAAAGGGACAAACTGAGGCTACTTCCCGAAGGATTGAGTGCTCCTGACAGAAAACGGGAACAGGAACAAAAATACGATTATATGAACACTACCAGGATGACTACATCAATCAATCCATTTTTGTTTTCTGAATCACGACTATCTGGCATATGATAGTAATGAACTGTTGAGAAAACAATGAAAATATTCCAAATATGAATATTAGCAACAACGGCATGATCCATTCAGAATTCTTCTAAAATAATGAGCTGCACGATAACAAAAGAGTGTTTACTATGGAAAATTACTTGTTAAATTACCGGCTAGAGACTGTATAACGCTATCTAAATTCAAGTGCTCCAGTAACAAATCAAAGATTGAAACTGCTGGATATCTGAATGTTCCGCGAGAAGAACTGTTACTAACATAAACGAAGAATCATTTGTTTTAGTTGAATGTCTATATCTAGGACCTAAAAAGAATCTTGTTCTTAAACAATTGCAACAATGGCAGTTTTCAGCTCTGGCTTTTTGGGGCCTTTTTCGTTAACGTTCTGTAGTAGTAATGTTGATGTAATAGGACTTATTTATTCGATTTACAATCTGATTATTTTAGCCTTGATTTGATTACAATTGTCGTATCACGCAGTTGATGAAATAAACTCATGTCAAATATATGACCTGAGTGTAAGAAACGTTTTGTTATGTTCTGTCCATTTCTAGAAATTAAGTTACGGAAAAGTGGACTGATTCTTGCTGCACTAGGAAGAGAGATCAATCAAATTCAGTTTGTCAAAGCTTCACTTTGCCTGGTTTACAGTTATGTCCATTGTTTTGGGGTTTTTTGTTTGTTTTTTTTTTTTTTCAGTCTTGGAGCAGCGCACGACGGCGACGATGGCGCCAAAGGGTGTAGATCTGAGGATTTATTTATCATGAGTGGCACGCATTTAGAATTCCACCCAGAGAGAGCATACTCCAGAAATCCATGGTTGTTTTCTACATGCTCTGTGAAAGCGTTCAAGACGACACTGCCTGATAGGTATGTATAATGTGTATCAAGGCATACAACACTACAAACTTGTATTCGTTTCAGACTTCCTTTGATGTGATTGACTTAACCAGCAGTCACTCATAATGTACCTTAGCAATTAAGAAGTGATGTTGAAATAATGAATAAAATCATCCTGTGGTGGCAGAAGAAACATGTATTTCCAGAAACGTACTTCTGTATGAATATGCACGCATTTTACTCAACATGTACATGTGCGATTATCTTTCTGTCTGTGGACAAACATACAAGCACATGTATGTAGGTCGTTACGTGCATATTGTTATGGGTATTTAATTTGTTGTTGTTGTTGTTGTTGTTGTTGTGGGGCTTAACGCCATTTTTCAGCACACGATAGGCTATACATGGCGGCCAGTATTAATGGTGGAGGAAGAAACCGGGAAATCCGCGGAAAGAACCACCGACCCACGAGAAGCTACTGGCAAGCTTTCTCACATATCCACATTCGCCGAATCTTAGACTCGAACCAACGCAGACAGAGGTGAGATGGCAGTGATCCGTAACGGACAGCGCTTTAGACCACTCGGCCACTCGGGGCCCCTGAATTGTTTGTTTGTTTTCTGTATTCAGTATACGCTATGGATAATTGTATTTTGGCCATGACATTGTCCAAAATCAAGTTCATTTTCGACATGACCTGAATCATTGATTTTTAAAAAAATTCTGTAAACTACTAAAATACATAGCAAATACTTTCTCTATGAATATGTGTTAACTATTAGGATTATCTTGGTCTGAGTCAAAGAAATTGTATTTTTCATATTCTATATTATAATTTTAGTTAAAGACCTTCTAATTACAACTAAGATTTTATTCTGTAAACATTTAGAACCTTCCAGAATGAAACTTTCCATTAAGTAATATTTTTTTTTTATAAAATGCTAATTGTGACTTGAGGTCAAGTAGAGAACTATATAATCTTGTTTATCTTATAATTAATTATACATTCGTGCTACATGATCTTGAGATAGAATCATTGTTGTGTCCAGTATTTTATTTGGGCTGGAAATTATTTATTCAAATTATTTAATTTAATCAATACTGCTCTGGAAATACAAGGTGCTCAAAAATAACATTCTTGGAAACAGAGAATTAGATTTACACTGAATAGGATTTAATTCACAATACCGTAAGTTCGTTTTACATTTTGCACTTTGTATTTTAAGGAAATAATATATTTGTTGAATTTTACAAAGCTTGTTGCTTCTCGACCTTTTCTATTACTTATTTTAATACCATAGAGTCGCAATACTACGTACATATGCACTTATGCTGCTGCGTTGGCAGCTGAGTGGGCATCTAGGTTGCTAGGTACCTTTCATATATATGTATCTACCTGTCGCTATAAACAGTAGTTTTTTTTTTCAGAGTGTGCGTGCACAATAAGGGTGTTGTCTACAACCAGAGTGAATGGACAACGTTTACGGCGACACAACCAGGAGAGAACTACAGCCTAAATGAGCAGTGCGAGTTCATTATGGGACACAATTCCACCTACTGTGGGGTGTGTACTCATTGTATGTATGCATTTGCTGTGCGTGAGTGTCTTCCCATCGCCCGGAAAGTGTATGCAATGCCATAAGCGATGTCACCTTCTCAAATTTAACTGATTTTCGTTCTTTACGAACCTATTTCACTTAAGACTTTTCTTGGATGTATTTGATTATATAATCAGCACAAAAAAAGGATAAAATGGGCAGTGCTTGTATATGTTTAACGGTGCATCAGCACAGTTCTGGCTAAATAGTACTGAGTAAATAAATACTAAAGCTTAAAAAACAACAACAAAAATTTTTTTTAAAAAACACTACAAATGTTTCTTGGGAATGATTCAGATATCGACGTCGTCCACGACCCATCATGGTACAGCAGGACTTTCACGATTAATTTCGCTGGGAAACGAAAATATTGACATGATTTTCCCGAGACCTTCATACCTGTGTCAAGGGTTTTTGTCAGGCTGACGAATGTCGTGTACAGGTTGTAATTATGTTCTTCTTGAGTTGAGAATTTGTAAACGCTATGTATATCTTCCTTCATCTTTGCTTAAACCATTCTGACTGTCAGGAAGGAGCCCTTGACTGATGTGTTGCAGACGCGATTCAGAAAAAAGTCTGGTTAGGATTTTCCGATATTGACAGCAAGTGTGCTGCTCTTCTGCTTACTCAAGTGGACAAAATATACATACTTGCACTATTGCGCAATAGTTCCTGCAGTCCACAGTGTGTGTGTGTGTGTGTGTGTGTGTGTGTGTGTGTGTGTGTGTGTGTGTGTGTGTGTGTGTGTGTGTGTGTGTGATATTTGGATTTTTAACGTAGCTGTAACGTTGTCTCCTAGGGTATTTTGCTAATATCGTAGGAGGACGTACAATTTAAAATTGTTAAATAGATGGATATATAGCTCCGAGTCCCCAGTCAGTACTGCCTACGATCTAGGTGGATAATATACAAAAATAAAATGTGAGGAATAACAATTTAATAACAGATCTAAATATTCAAACAACACAAGTAAATTTACACAATTTCTCCACTCGGTCGACCTATTTAATCTGCCAATTTCATCATCTGATGCGTAACGTGAGAATGTTTCCACCTGTCCCTGCTACTTTACTCATCTGTATTATTTCTTTTTCCTTGACTGGTACTCCAGTACCTCCAGTATCCCTTCCGTCCCTCGACTACGTCCTTCAGCCTTCGGCTTCCTCCACTTCCGTTCTACGAATGATGTGCATTCGGAGTACGCCTATTAGAATTCACTCCCTTACTTACTAGACCTCTGCGTTGGTCAAAATCCTGGCGAGTACTGAAGTGATCGTAAAATGACCTGTAATATAAGGGTCTGCTTCGGACAGGTGCCCCGCCCATATTTTCCTAACTCAGCCCTGATTTGGTACTGGGGTCTCTTTGAACTGTAGTCTGTCGAGTTTCTCAAGCACATGTCCAATTTCTTTCTCCCGAAGCTAGGCCACCGCTTGGGTGTGAATAAACAATCTCTTCCGGTTCTACCAGTACTTCGTCTTTTTGACGATAGCCGCCGCTTTGTTCCCTCCAGTGTCGACTCAAGCCGCAATCTTGTGCAACAAAGGTGAGTCGCCAATGTCACGGCGACATTCTCCACCCCAGGTAAGCTGCGTATATGAATGCTGTCTTCGCAACGTGACAGTAGCTTTAACAATATTTCGGTCATATCGCTACGATGTCTGCAGTGCGATAGTTTATAGTGATGTTTAAAGCTGTGGCATCAAGCCGCAAACACGTAGCATTATGACCCACCCAGTCACATTATCCTGACACCAGGTCGGCCAGTCCTAACACTAACCTCTTAAAGCTGCTAGTACCATTTTTATGAGTCTTTGGTATTACTCGGCCCGGATTCGAATCCGCGGCCTCCCGCATCCGAGGCGGACGCTCTAACCACTGAGGCCATCGGAGCGGTCGAGTCCACATGGGCTAGAAGTATTCAGTTAATTCCTGCGCTGTGTGAGAATCTGTGCAGACTTCAGCTGGCATAGCATCTGCTCCAGGTGCTGTCCCACTGGACAGTAGATCAACTGCTTTCTGAGGTTTAGTCCGCGTTGGGAATCAGTAGAGATATATTGATTTGCACTATGGACAATAGATCATTTGCCTCCTGGCTGACAAATGATTCTTCCACTGAGGATGTTCTTGACGTGTTCTTCCCGTCATTGAAGTATAGTTTCTTTTTGAGTGATGAATGTGGATGTCCCTGACTAATGTAGCCATATAACGTATTCAAAGCATCACATACATCATCCGTGTCATTCATCTATACTCTGGACTTAATCTCGTCTGAAATGTTGCTTCTTCATAGACTTAAAACTCACGACGTTTGTAATGGCCAGTCTCTCGACGTTGTTGAAGGCTCTCTTCTTACAAGATGTAGTGTTGTCTTCTAAAACAGCATGCCTTCGGAGTTGACGTTTCTCATTCAGTAGTCTCCGTATCGTCAGTATCGTTTTTAAGAAACCAAGCTTGGTGTTAACATATTGCATGACCAATGATTTTGGATGCAACCAAGTACACAGTTTCTCAGAAGGATGTTCACTTTTCCTCCATATTATTAGAGTTTGCACCGATTTTTACTAGTTCGCTTGTTTGTGTAGTATAACTATTTACCCTACCATGACATATCCGATTAAAAAGCATATTTTGCCTTTCATCCTACCAAAGAATTTTCAGCGCAGTTGTATTTGTTGTAGCCAAACATTTCACCGGACCATGGAATGTTGACGCTGTAGTCAATGTTATCATTCAAACAGAAAAAGTATACGATTAGCAGCATTGCGAATATGGACTTTGAAGCTATAATTTGTTTCATTGAGTTATTAAACTTTTTCTCATGTTTTCGTTTCTAACTTGAATTTAAAATTTAGCTTATCATCTACCAAGCTAGCATTACTTATTGCTGTGTTTTGAATATTGGAAAATAACTATATTTAGCATCTTGTAATTAATGTTTATAAATTTAAAATAATTTGACCCCGCATGTCTCCAGCAACCTCCAATCCTAAATTGCATAATTTTCAGTCAGTTCTGGAAAGATTCATTGCAATAAAAATTCAGATAATGCCAATCATTTACAACTTTCTCAAGATAATAGAACGTAACCAATGCTGATATTGTATGTTTTATCTGCTTCAGTGCATAATTAAAGATACTAGTATTGGTACATTTGAATTTTAAATTAATGCACCTAACGTGATTATAAATGTTGAAAAAAGAAATTACCTTATTTGTGCAGGGATGCCTTGAGATTCTCAAAAATCACATCTACACTTCTAAAAAGTTTTCTCATATTCCTAGCGTGACTGGCAGTTAAGGGGTGTTCTCGGACGAAAATGTAACATGAAAAGGATACGGACCATGTTTATCACCATCGGAAATCAAACCCTGATGGTTAGTTTTGCAGTCGTGCGCACATACGACTCGATAAAATGATTCGATGGTCAGTTAAGTGACGTCATATCCTCGGGCTATAAGTCATTTACGTTTCTTTTAAGGGTGTTGCTGCAGATATTTGTCGTTTCATGCAATGTACTGATCCAAAAACCGGCCAGTGCCCGAACATATATTTCGGTGCAGCTAGAGGAACCGAATGTGGGTGTGATATGGTAATATCTCTCTCTCTCTCTCTCTCTCTCTCTCTCTCTCTCTCTCTCTCTCTCTCTCTCTCTCTCTGGTCTTCAAGTTTGAACAATTTCATTATTCAGATGGTACGTTCTACTTTTAGCTTAAACCATTTAATTTTTTCACAGTTACAAATTAATTAGATTAAGTGTGAGAAGAAAACCATTGGTTGTGTTTTGTAATAATCTATGCTTAAATACAGTCCATCAAAATAATTAGATTAAGTGTGAGAAGAAAGCCATTGGTTGTGTTTTGTAATAATCTACACTTAAATACAGTCCATCAAATTAATTAGATTAAGTATGAGAAGAAAGCCATTGGTTGTGTTTTGTAATAATCTATACTTAAATACAGTCCATCAAATTAATTAGATTAAGTGTGAGAAGAAAGCCATTGGTTGTGTTTTGCAATAATCTATACTTAAATACAGTCCATCAAATTAATTAGATTAATTATGAGAAGAAAGCCATTGGTTGTGTTTTGTAATATACAGTCCATCAAATTAATTAGAGTAAGTGTGAGAAGAAAGCCATTGGTTGTGTTTTATAATAATGTATACTTTAATATCAGGCAGATATATGTACTTGCAAGTGAGATCAAAACGTATGGACGTATGGATACAACATCTGTATTTTTGCATTTTTTACACACAAGTATACATTAAACGTTGTTCTTGTTCCAGTGGTGCATAGAAGGAAGGTGTGTTCCAAAACGTTAGAAATAGGTAAGTGGATCGCTTATGTTTGGAGCAACGTTGACAAAGTGCTTAGCATGCCAGACTAGCAATTGTAAGGACGCGGGTTCGAATCCTGCTGAGACCAGGCATGATCTTCTGCGACGGTGTAGATACCTGCCAATGCATTTCACGTCATTTCCCTCTTCGCGTTATATTCTTTCATGTTTTGATATTGATGTTTCCTTAATCACTAAGCAAATACATAAAACATCACTTTAGAATTATTTATTAATAAAACTTTAATTATTAATTCAATTATTAATTAATGGAACTGTACAAATGTGAATCATATTTGACAGTAATTATTATTATAACTGGTGATGATGCTGATGAAGATGATGATAAATATAATAATCATTTCATGTGCTTGGGTATAAAAAGTTATGAAACGAAACTTGGACACTTGATTCAAGAAATGAACATGACAATCAGTCCTTCTATTTTGCAGATTCCAAAAGCAGTGAGCCACACTCAGCCAAGTACAAAAATGGGAAAGTTACTAGAAAAACGATTACGATGATATCATATTATCCGCAAAGATAATTCGTATCAAAACATAATTTATTATATCTATCCCTGTTTACTAATTTAATTTACCATATTCACGAGTTTTTACATGTTGCAATAAACAATGTATTCTCAGATAACTACGTGGAAAATTTTATATATTGTTTACACACACACACACACACACACACACACACACACACACACACACACACACACACACATTTGACACCTCAATGACACAATATCTTATGTAATTCTGAGATTACCGTTGTTCCACAACAGGTGTGGAAGGTACATATAGTTTTACCTTCGTCTGTCCGTCTGTTTGTCTACTCATTTTTCATTTGTCCATCTCCCCATAGGTACATTTTGCGTTAATTTACGTCATTTCTCACGTACTCCTACATTTTAAGTTGCGTTGTCCAGTTTGATAGTCAACTTGGCGACCTTTTTATCATCTCGCCAAAAGTGTGTTATTCAACGCAGCTTTTGATGGAGAAGGTCGAGATTAAACGGCATTTGTCCCAAAGAGGTCATTTTTTATACAATAAATTTAATTTTGAAAAGAGAAAACTCATTTGGGATATTTTAAATCAATTGGTACTACATTTTTTATACATGTCAGCTGTGAGATGGCTGCTTTAATTGCAACTAAAATACGTATCCATAAGTCATTTTGATACAATGCTACTCCAAAAACTCTATTATTGAAACATTTTTGATTTTAAGATTAATTACTGGTGCACTTGGCTTTGCTCCACTCGTAAGCATACCTTTATAAATTTTAAAAATAATCCTCTTTCAAGCTTAGAATGCTTTATGGTGATTGATACATTTTTTCGTACACACTCAACAACATGTAAAGACTGGTACAGTGGACAGAATTAATGCAGAAGTCAGATTATAGAGATCGGGCCCAGTCATATTTATTTCTTTATGTTTAACATGTCGAATTAAACCTTTCGTTAAAAAAAATCACTTTATTTGGTATTTTGCTTTATTATCTGAACAAAATTATGCAGATAAATTGCAGCAGCCATTTTTGTACATACTCTAGCTTTAACATTATTTTTCATCATTATCGCAAACAATGTAACGGAAAATATAGAACACATTATTCTTGAGCTAGGGACACTAGTGCTCTTATTATTAATGTTTCCTTAATTTAGTCAAAACTAAAAAATAAATGTAGTGACAAATTAAAACGAGGCTAACATCAGAGTCACATAGTCTGTTGTTGGCGTTGTTTACTCGCCTCACTGGAGAGCAGATCGTTTCCACTGTTTACCGCAGTCATCTGCTCACACCCATTCCATTCGGTTTCCTGATATTGAAAAAGACGTCATTATCAGGTCTTTAAGTTTTATTTATTTCATTAATTTGCCCTAAATAATGAAAGATATATTTATTTATGTTTGTGCGAAGAAATTAACCTATCACAGTATGTCACTCAAACCCTAACACTTGCTGAGACCTTTGGACTTTCGACCAATAATATTGCTGGCGAAAGTGTGAGCATCACGTGATGTACATTGGTAGCTTGGGGAACTTTCAAGCCTATTGTCCGCCCCCTAACCCATTGTCACTATATATAATTTGCAAATACATCTATTCATGACTGAGCCATTTTGAAACCATCTTTCATGAATGTTTCAGGAAGGACAGAAGGCGGGGTATGAGTCAAGATAGAATGTTTTGATTTTATCCGTATTGCTAATGATTGGGCCTGGCTATGTCTGGTTAGACGATAGGTCAAATTGAAGATTACATGCATAATTTCAAAACAATCAACATCATTATGACAGCCGAGTCAAACCAAAGACATCGCAATGGTATTAACAGCTGCCTCGTTAGTCGCTCAGCATTAAGAGGTTAGTGTTAGGACTGGTCGGCCTGGTATCAGGATAATTTGACTGGGTGGGACATCATGCTATATGTCATCGACATGATGCCCCAGTGCTAGACATCACTATAAACTGCCACACTGTAGACATCGTAGCAATATGACTGAAAAATTATTAAAGCTACGTTAAAAATCCAAATCACACACACGCACACCATCATCATCATCATCATCTCCACTTCCATCACTACTTCAACATTATAATGCCGAAAGTCTTCTTTTATCCTGCAACTAGAGCATGCTTTTCACTCAATAAATGTATGCAATAAAGCAAACTTTTAAAACCAGTAATGTCACTTGCGAACCCAGACGTCCGATGACTTTGCACTATTTTCACCAACACACATTTTGACCTCCTTGATAGACATGTAAATAAACCAGGCTTTATGTCATAGCTAACTTCAAATTTAATTCATAGGAAATAATATGTATGCAATCAATTCACTTTAAGGTATACGCCTTGCAATCTTCGTCTACAATGACTGAAAATGAGAAAGAGCGAGGAAAGAAAGACGAAGAAAATGAGTTTGCATCTAGCACTGGGGATCATGTCGCAGCCATGTAGCATGATGTTCCACCCAGTCACATTATCCTGACACCATGTTGACCAGTCCTAACACTAACCTCTTAATGCTGAGGACCTAGTAATATTTTTATAAGTCTTTGGTATGACTCGGCCGGGGTTCAAACCCGCGACCTCCCGCATCCGAGGCGGACGCTCTAACCACAAGGTCACCGGAGCTGACGAAGAAAGAAGGAAGTCATTGATCTTGTGAGACCTTGCAGGTGAATGTTGAGCTAAATGAACATTTTTACATTGAGCATCAATCTAATGTCATAACATCTGGGTGGGTCTGACAATGAAAATGAAACCCAAAAATTGAATCCCAACTCTCACTAACGTGATTTGGAATTTCAAGGAGATGAAATATCAAATGAATGCAATCGTAGAGTTGGAGAGGCAAATTTCGAGAGTCCGTATATTTTACTAATACTTTTATTGTATTGATTGTATTTCAAGGTTTGTCGCAGATATATATATTTTAACTTGGCGGCGTGAAGTAAACAGCGAACAACAATAATGATAGTATATTGTAGCTCCCAGTGCTAGCGCACGCATATATGTATGAATGGTACTATCATTTTCGGCGTGGGCGTAGACCACATAGATAAATAAACACGCAAGTGATCCACTGAAACATTAAAATTATCGCACTTTCAACAACTATAGTTGCTTTTCTGCTTATGTGTATAATAAACCGTTAAAACCGCGCAAACCGCCTAGTTGCTGAACGTACCCACCTCCACCCTCACCAATGAAGGATATTTAAAAGCTCATTAATTTAAACATCAGTTGAATTACAAATACTCTACGAGGACTTTTTCTTCACAGCAGTTGCTTAATAATGAAATGTGATTAAATAAATAAGGAACAGACAGCCCTACCTTTGAATCAAAATTACACTAGCATAACATTGTCAGTAGAGTTGAATTTCGAAAGCAAATGCATACACATATACAATTAAAAGAATTAGCTTGTCAAGACATTTTGCAAGATGTTTGAAACGTATTCTTGGAAAAATATCATATTCGTTTGAATGATAAAATAGAACTGGCTTAAGATTGTTCGAATGATATACTCGAAACGGCTTCAGATCGTCTGAATGATAAACTCGAACCGGCTTCAGAAACATATTTTTGACAACTAAATAATTTACAAAGCGTTTGTCTATTATATTCCAGGCTATATGCAATTTCAAGCTCTGATTGACAAGGCAAAGGTTATGCTATTAATATTCGATTTATAGAAGACAGTATAACTGTGATTAAGTTGATCTAGAACACGACAAATACATCGAGTACACGAGTAATACTTGTGAATTTTACAACAACAGTCATCACATGTCAATGTTCAGCTTGAAAGACAAATACATTAACTTTGTAGTGTTCAGAGTTACAGACAAATACATTAACTTTGTAGTGTTCAGAGTTACAGACAAATACATTAACTTTGTAGTGTTCAGAGTTACAGACAAATACATTAACTTTGTAGTGTTCAGAGTTACAGACAAATACATTAACTTTGTAGTGTTCAGAGTTACAGACAAATACATTAACTTTGTAGTGTTCAGAGTTACAGACAAATACATTAAACTTTGTAGTGTTCAGAGTTACAGACAAATACATTAACTTTGTAGTGTTCAGAGTTACAGACAAATACATTAACTTTGTAGTGTTCAGAGTTACAGACAAATACATTATCTTTGTAGTGTTCAGTGTTACAGACAAAAACATTAACTTTGTAGTGTTCAGAGTTACAGAGAAATACATTAACTTTGTAGTGTTCAGAGTTACAGACATATACATTAACTTTGTAGTGTTCATAGTTACAGACAAATACATTAACTTTTTAGTGTTCAGAGTTATAGACATATACATTAACTTTGTTGCAACAAAATGTGCTAACTACAGATAATAAAGAGGAAACGTACAAATCATATTAATTTTTCAGCTTTTGTTTTCAAAATAATAATGTTATTGGTATTCTGTTGAAATCTTTAAACTTTTTTTAATCACAGTGAAAGACAATCGGCCACTGGGTGCCTAGCGTTGTGTCCAGTTTGCTGATTGAAATTCTAAGTGAAAGAAATAATTCTAATATGTACAAAAAATTTGGATAAGTCCAGAGGAATGGATCTTTTTTGATTGTTTACCTAACGTACATTTTCATATCAGCTCACTGTGATGTGTGTTTTTCGATGATTATGCGATTTGACATAAAGAATGTATACTGCACTCGTTTGTAACTTACGACAATTATTCTTGAAT
>JAECUM010029891.1:0-20000 GCA_016617855.1 Megalonaias nervosa
TATATATATATATATATATATATATATATATATATATATATATATATATATTGATATATTGTTACGTGTATGCTCGAACAAAAGTAACAAAAGGAAAGAGTGAAGTCAACAAGCTGTATAAATTTAACAAAATAATTTATTTCCCTAGAAAACGAGGTAAAAATATGAAATATGACTTACGGTTTGTGAATCTAATCCAAAAATTAATCATAGAATTCAAAAATATAAGTCCTATCACTTAAACGTTCTAATTGAATCCCAAGTTCGAATCTCGATGAAGTTCCAATATGGAAGGCGAGGACGCGTAGGGTCGTACAAATGTAACAAGAGAAAAGAGGTAAGTCAACAAGCTTTGTAAATTTCAACAAAATAATTTATTTCCCTTGAAAAGAAGATAAAAATATGAAATAGGACTTACGGTTTGTAAATATAATCCCAAAATTAATCCTAGAATTGAAAAATATAAGTCCTATCACTAAACAGTTCTAATTGAATCCAGGTTCGAATCTCAGTGAAGTTCCAATATGGAAGGCGATGACGTCAGATGAGGTCGTTTTACTGATAACAACAGTTCCTCGTTGAATCACAATTTATAATGTTCCCGTTTAGAATTCCAGAATAAATTTCCATTGAATGTCTTTGTCCCAGAATTTTTATAAAGAATAGTACTTGTTTAGTTTTCTAGAGAATATAAACTATTAAATTAAAAAAAAATAGATGAACTTCAGAACAAACTAGCATCAACAATAAAAACACCTTGAGCTCTGAGGTGTAGGAATACGACTGACTGAAAAACTCAGAGAATGAGTAATAAACCCTCAATTTTAGATCACATAGTGGCTCACGTGACAGGCTACGTGATCATTAATTTGAACAGCGCAGTAAACAAAATGCCAGTTATCACGTAGGCATGAATAGCCCTATCTAAGAATCAGATTCTCACGCTGGAAATAAATTAAAAAAGAACGGCTGTTTACAATTCAGTTAGCACGTGGGCCGAACATGACCTTGGTAATAGCCAATCGTTTTCATTCAATGTTTACAAACGTCTCAACCAAGGTGAACTAAAAATGGTGATAAAGCAACCGTTACGTTCTAATCAGGTCAAGTGAATTTTCCGAAAAGAGATTCAAATCCAATGAAAATTATCATTACAATAAAATATAATGAAACAAAAGTAAAATAAAAAGAATTTAAAACTAACTCACAAGTGATTGAATTACATATTCGTAACACTCTATAACCAGTTTGTGCTGATGTGTCAACAGCTCCTTGTTGAGCCACCAATAATATAATTCCGGCTTTTGAATTCAGAATAATTTTTAGTAAATGTCTTTGTCCAAGAATTTCGATGAAGAAGAGTATTTTCCAGGGTGAATAAATTATTTTAAATAAAATAAACTCAATTCAGATGGCAAAAACAAGAATACCTTTCAGCCTCAAGGTATTATTTACAACTGAACTAAATATATAATAACAGGGGTTAATAAGCCAGCTGATACGTCATTTTGACACTCGTGATGGGTCACATGATCACTTACTTTGTCTGAACAGCGCAGTAAAAAATATGTCAGTTATCACGTAGGCTACTATAGCTTACCTAAGAATCTGATTCCCACACTAGAAATGAATTTAAAAATAAGACGTTGCTTATTCAGACTAACACGTAGGCGAAGTATGACCTTGATTACAACCAATGATTTTCACTCTGTGTTTACCAAATTTCTGAAACAAGGTCAGCTAAAAATAAAATGAAGCAAATGTTTTGCGTTCTAATCAGGCTAAAAGAACTGAACTGAATTTACTGGGAAAAATGTTAAATCCAGTAAAAATATTATCCTTACAATAAAATGTAATGAAATAAAAAGAAATTTAAAACTAACACACAAATAATTTAATTATATATATATATATATATATATATATATATATATATATATATATATATATATATATATATATATATATATACGAACAATTTCATTCCCCCTTCTGAAACTGTCGGTAGTTTTAATTTCAAACCGTGCTCCGTGTCTTTCACGCTAGAAAGTGGATATAAATTAACGGTGTTAAATATCACGCTACAAAGTGAATATAAACTAAGGGTGGTAAATATCACGTTATAAAGTGGATATATATTGAATGTGGTAAATATCACGCTACAAAGTGATTATAAAGTGAGGATGATAAATATCACGATACAAAATGGATATAAATTGATGGTGGTAAATATCACGCTACAAAGTCAATAAAAATTGATGGTGTTAAATATCACGCTTCAAAGTGGATATAAATTAATGGTGTTAAACATCACGCTACAAAGTGGATATAAATCGATGTGTTAAATATCACGCTACAAAGTGGATATAAATTGATGGCGGTAAATATCACGCATCAAAGATGAAATAAACTGATGGTGGTAAGTATCACGCATCAAAGTGGATATAAATTGATGGTGTTGATTATCACGCTATAATCAACAATGTTTCGATTTATTCAAAATACACTAGAATCGAGTTTCTACCTTTAGTGCCCCACGTGAGCTCTAGTCAGGAAAAGCAATATAACACACACACACACACACACACACACACACACACGCACATGACACTGAACAGTAAAGGCGAGCGCTTTAGACCACTCGGCCACCCTGTTTACATTGGTAATTAGACGTGTCATACATTCACAACGCATTTTAGCCAAACTACATTTATCATATGTATAAGGAATTTATTCTTATATGACTGCGAAAAACGCGTTTAGTCTCATCTAAGCAGATGTAAGATTGAATACTTAAAACTCGAAACTCGTGGATTATATAAGTTAAAGACACAGTGTATGATAAGATATGCATGCAACTTGGCTCTTAATGAAGCTATATCCTCACAACTGTACTTGGTTTTACCAGCACTGGCTCATATCTTTGTCGGTCACATTCAATGACAAAGATTAATAGAATCTAGAGTTTGCACTGATACAAGGAAATAACAGCAGACGTGATATATCATTTGTCATTTGCAACGCCCTGCCGAGACAATGAAATCTCAGTGGAGGTGTTATATTATTTGTCTCCAGCCAGACACTGCCGAGAGAAAGACAATCTTTAATACCCTACTGGCATTTCCATGTTCGATGCAAACTCCAAAATATATTAATGTAACATGATTGAAGCTGGGTGGGACTAGATCTGGCGAACACACTCAACAATTACGATAATGACGTATTTATCTATAATGCATATTGATAGTAATTGAATCTAACACATTACTTATGCGCATAAAGTCGAACAATCGGTATAACAACATGATGCGGATGCAGTTCAACAACGGATAGAAGAAATATATATCGTTCCTAAATTCAAAAGATCAATACATCGAATTTCAACTAATAAATACACATGACCAGCGTCTGAAACTGTCACTAAATATGATTAAAATGTGGAATTATATACAAGAATGGTACACATGTTGGATGCCAATACGTTGAAGAGGTACCAGGAGTGGGAGTCAACCACTGATTTCATTGTCACGAGCAAGAAGAAAAAAAGGAAATCAGAAGAAAACAAAATCAGCAGAGAAGAAACAGAAGGGACAATATAATATGTTCCTTCAATGAAAACACCATCAGAATCCTGTACCCCTCATTCCATAAATGGAGGACTGGGAAAATGAGGTTAACCATCCTCATTTTTCCCTTCCAGCATCTATTGAACCAGGACGTGGGGACAAACTGAGCTGAAAATGTGCGGTCTGTTATATCGGACCTGGAGCATGTGGTCACTAAAGAAGTGTCGAGGCAAAAAGTAGACTACTCTTAACCGGGCCAAGCAGATCTCAAGAAAATACATATACCAATCGTAATTGACATTGCGTGCATATGCTTTGTGTTTTCTGTGTGTATAGTGCTGGCTTATGATCGTATGTGTTTGTATATAAGGGTGCAGTAGTGTCTATTTAAACACTTCTTACCCGTGTCTGATAGTTTGTTACTATGATTGCGTGAATGTATGTGTCAGTAAACACTGTTATCCTTTTCTTTGGATGGTATTGGTGTGTCTTTAGATTGTATATGTGGTGCATTTACATTTTATATCAATATTTTAACATTACGTTTTCTCTTGACTATCTGAACACTACCAATACCGTTTGACTCCCTAAAACTCTTTTTGCCCTAAAATCACATTTTACCGTCTAATAACATTCCAATGTTAAACCTATGGGTACCTGTACACTCATAATATGACGACCAAGTGCTCTCCGCATATTAACCTATGGACACCGACAGTGACCCAATTTGACCTCCAATCCCCCCCTCTAACTACCTACCTAGGACACAGATAGGTACATGGAAGGCAGGCTGTAATTGGAAACGTTGTACTGTTTCCGCTTCACCAGTCACGGGGTTTCATGGATGGAGGACACGGTTCGCTGAGTCTCTACTTGTCATATTCCTGCAGCGAGGTACATTTAGTCTCACATGTCTTGTGATCTTATTTCTAATCCAGAATTCCACAGCACTACTGTTGGCCTCAAATGCATTTGACTCCCGCTTAATCTTGCTCGCAAGTTCAATTGATTGCAACTGGTAAGGATGTTGCGATTGCATGATAGCTTTGTATTGGAATCAACAAATAGACCAGATTGGATCTTAGAAGTGAAAGATGTTCTTCATAAAGGAATTTAGCGGATGTGTATCTGGGAAACAAGGCGCATGCCAAAATATCTGGGTGCTAGCACATACTTGTGTTGTTTGATGGAGACATTGACTTCACGTCCTTAAAGACGGCTGCTTCAAAGGCAGTAACTGTCATCGTATCATTATATTTCACTCTGAGGTGGTTCCGAAGTAGACCCAGTCGGGTACACCATGCCTAATAGTAGGTACTCAACAGACATCACTATAGACGCAAGTTTGCAAAGCTTCATTATGGGAGGAGCATATTAAATGGTCTCCCAGACGTGGTCACTAAGCTCCATTTTTGCATCTGAAGGACTGTTGATGAAGGTATTGTGTATGACATCAAGTGTCGTTAATCTTTGTTCAGGAAGCTTGTCGAACATGAAGCTGGTGGAACTCCACAGAGTGGTAGCATATTGTATCAATATATGTTCAGGTAGGTTGGACTATTTCTGGCAAGTCATTAACTCGCTGATTGCCTGGGGAAGATGTTCTGAAATGTCCTCCTAGGCGTCGTCCAACAGCTGTAATCTTCGGTAATCTAAGACAAGCGTTAACGCTTATCCGCTGGCGTTGGAAAAACATCTAATGCATATCCACTACAGTTCTTTCACCATCCTCATCAGTTTGTCGGTGGTGATAGGCGAAACATTAATGTATCGAATTTTCTGATGACCTCAGTATAATGCCCTAAAAGTGTTATGGCCCTTGTCTTCAACTGTCGTCAACACATTATGCAACAGATTCCAATATGATATCAAGGTGACATTGGAACAAATGTTCTGGGGTCGCGAGTTCAAGGCATAAAACGCTAAAATATATGTAATTACTGATTGATAATTAGCTCTCGTTTTGGGATGCACAACAGCACCTGTTGATTAGTTGTTTCTTTAATACGGTTTTAAATAACACCAACTGCATCTCCGCCTACTTTAAGTAAAAGTAATAAATTAAAAGTAAATAACCTAAATTTAGCTATCATAGTTTGAACCGAGTTTCCCTTGTTCTGAGTTTGCTTTCTTTATTCTTATATGGCTATTGAATGTGAAAAACTCATACAAACACAACAAACTACGGGAGATTTACAGCACGGTCTTTTGACTAATATTACGGAAGATTTTCAAAAAAAGGCGATTAGCCTAAAAGATGAAGTTTTTTTTAAAAAATATAGTCACTTGAGGAAAAGACGTTATGTACAGTAAAAAATGCAAACTTTTGAAGTAAGAATATACAAAACTGAAATATGAATAGAATCATGAAATGAGATGAAATGCTGTTTAACGGGAATATTGACATAGATTAGAGTAGAGATATTTTTTTATTTATGTAATTTTTTTTTCTTCAGCTTAATCATAAAATGAGGAGGTGGGTTTCTCACTGTTGTCACACACCAGTTTCATCACTTGCACTCTTGATCTGCGTGACTACTTTATCATTTGTTAGTTTACTGCTTTGACTAAATAACAGGCTGTTCATGTCATGTGCTTAATGAGATTAGATGGCATACAACCACAACAGGGCAGGTTACAAATTAAACGGATGCGATGCCACTCATGATGACCTTATTCCTAAAAATATTCCCATTTGGACAGTGTCTTAAATCATACGAAGAAACTTTGTAACATGGTTGCTAAGTTTCGAAACGCAGGTTTAACTGAAGGCGGTGCTCTCGGGGTACAATTACTTCACAGCATAATTTTAAGTGTTATTTTGAACACACTGAAATGATCATAACAACATAGTTCACAGAGAATAAGGCATAGTTCAGCGTAAGCATCGCAGTGTGTACATTTCACTTTTGTTCTGTTTGTCAGTAAGCAAATAGGCAACTCACATCAGGTCTTGTAGGTAAATTATATTTATAGGAACAAGGCGAATTCGTAACCTGACCTATTGATAATTTCACACCGACGTCATCGCTGGCATTCAACCAATCAAACAGTGCTATCTGAGTCATTCGAGTAGGTGACTGTTTTAATCCTTTAAGATCCTTGTCTTTGACAGTGAGAAAAATCCTTCTAGCCTGCTATTTATGGTTAAAACTAAATATTTATAACAAATAATATGTTTGAAATGTATTTTCAAGATCTTCCCAGATTCATTTTGAGAAATATCATGACGACGAAATGAGACTCTTGTAAGACCAATTGATGGATAAGACCTGAGTGAACCAAATGTTTTTCCTATCGATTACGGGCGTCAAGCCTGATGTAGCCCGTAGGGAGAAATTATCAATTATAAAGTTTGCATTTCTTCTGTCTTACAAACACAATTCAAAGTATTCCCATACAGTCCCGTGTGGTTTGTCCATCATGCTCTCGAATCACCAGCTTTGCCGAGCTATGAGATATGTATGTACATGAAGTATGGTTGCTCAGTGACAGTACCTATCGTTGCGAATGTCTTAAAGTTTGAGAAGCAAGAAAGGTGCATTTTAAAAAGACACGTTCATATCTAAAAGGGAATGGAATTATTACGTAAGAAACTGCCAATGAGGACGAAAATTAAATATTGAACGAATGATAATCAAAGAACATGAAGCATTTTACTTTCTTTAACGCCTATAATTCGGTATATATTTCAAGGCTTAGCTTGCTACTTGTACAGTATATAATCCAAATATTTGACAGCCAATTTAGCAAGAAATGTGGGTCATTTTAATCACAATTTACATTTTAACTGTGTTAGGTGAATGCACACGTCTAATTGCGAGACCAGTGTCGCTGAAAGCGAGCTGCTAAAGTTTGCACATTGATTTCCCCCCACGATCCCACCAATGAATGACTCTCATGAACCCATCACTTTAACAACTGACTTGCTTTACCTATTCAGACGACCAAAAAATACTTTATGTCTTGGGAATTTCTGTGCATTAAAATGATTTCATCTCATCAGCAGTAGATGCTTTTCTATTACCACGAAAATGAACCTGAAATTATCTCGATTTCTAACTGAATTCGCGTCTGATTCTACGCATTGACGCATCATGTGACCAAACTACTCGTTGTAATGCTGTCTTTAGACGAGATACCCCTACTTGCGTCTGAACTTTACGTTCTTTTGAAACGATATTAGCCTTTTTATGTTTAATATAATCTTAATTTCATGACTTGTGACATTCTGATTCGGACAGAACAAAGTGTAAACTTTAGGAACATGTATAAAACGGTACTTCATGAGGTTTATCTACTAACTTTAACTGCTAACATTTTTATTATGAAAGCTTGCACAAAACTTATTTTCAGCCTACCCAAGTAAGTGTTCTGCGTCTTTCCGCAGACACAATAATAAAAGACATTTCTGACTGAAAAACGATGTGCATGGTGCAAATATAATCAATCTATCTGAAGCAGATTATTGTTAATTTCTTTTCAGAGCATGCATTTGCTCTAAAGTGTTACCTTCTACTTTTCAGCCTTTCCCATTGCCGTCCCTACCATGCCTGCACATGAAGCGGAAAGTGGACGTTATGGGTATATTTGGCTGTGATCAGCGCAGTCAGAATGTTTAGAACGCCTATCGAATAACACACAACTCGATTCTGGCAGAGTACCGATTGTTCCGGGAGAGGAGGTGCTTTTCAGAATCAAGATGGTGTCACATGTCCGGAAAACCTACTCGCAATTTCGACATAATATCTCTACTTATATAGAAGGTCGAAGCGTGTGCAGTACATATGTTTAGTAGTTTGGAAATTTTAAGGAACCCTGGAGGGGTACCAGGTGACCGAGTGGTCTAAAGCTCTCGCGTTTACCGATTACTGCCATCTTCGTCCGCGTGGGATGTAGTCTCGGGTTCGGGTAATATGGATATATGCATAAGCTTACCAATAACTTCCCTTGTGTTGGTGCTTCTAACCGGGTTTCTCCCAGTTCTTCCTACACCAGTTATATAGAGCGCCATGTATAGCCTATCTTGCTCTGAGAAATGGCATAAAACCCCAAAAGACAACAACAACAATCTATTGATGCAATCATCCTGAGAGCACGTTTTACAGGAAAGATCAAAATTACATATGGCACATTATCTCGTAAATATGGAGAAATATTGTCATCTATAGGCATACTCATTGCACAATTAACACAGACGGAATATGAAAGTCCCAATCTAATAACGCAAAATGACACATCCATTCGTTTAAAAAGGAAACGTCGCAACATATAAACCAATTTTTACTTGCAACGACAATGACCAGTCTAACATGCCTCGTTATAATTGATAAAATTAGATTTGTGTTGTGCACACTACATTTTTTTTTTTTAACTTCATGCTATTTTTCATAACATTGTTTTGTGCCTCGCTTGGAAAAACAGTTCAGTATTATCTGGCACGCCATTTTATTTACATCTTACGTGCCTAGTACACCATTCTATAAAGGAATATTAGGACAAAGTGGATTGATTTATCCAATTGAAAGTAACTAGAAATTTAAAGCATTTAGATATTTCGAGTTAATATCTCGAAATTTCGACATAGTATCTCTACTTATATACTAAGTCGACATTTCGAGTTACTTTCGACAAGAAAAAGCAATCCACTTGGCCGTAATGCTCCTAGCGTCATCCAATGATTCAATGAATATTCAAATACCAATTTCCGATTCGAGTATTGGCCAAATATAATCGAATATTTATTACAGCCCTGAGTACCAAAACTACGACAGCTCAAACTGTAAAGTCACTATACTTGACCAGGTTTATATCAGTCCAATTGGCTAATTGTGGGTATGAGTCTCGGTTTCGGCCAATGTGGGTATCTAAGAAAGCTTGCTAGTAGCTTCTCGTGGGTGGTTGTTTCTTTCGGAGTTTTCCCGGGTTCTTCCTCCACCATTTATACTGGCCGTCATGTATAGCCTATCCTGTGCTGAAAAATGGCGTTAAGCCCTACAACAACAACAACAAATCGTCTAATTCTCTGTTATCGTGACAGAACTTAACATTTGCCTTGGCTAATAATACTTTTGTCTGAAATTGAAGTGTCACTCGTGAGTACCAATGGCCATCGGAGGTGAAGACGGCAGCCAATCAGCTTGACCAGGTTTATATCAAGTATTGTTCTAGGTCTTCTAGGTCACTGATATAAGGAAAGTCTACAAGTGTCCACTGTACACAATACAGTAGATCAGGGGTTGTCTCTTACTAACGGTAAGTGCAGTTTTCTTCTTTCTTTGTTTTTTTTTGTTTTGTTTTGTTTTTTTTTTTGGTTTTTTTTTTTTTTTTTGAATGTTTATTATTCTCAGAGGATGTGTGTGAAATGCGTTTTAAAACACTAACTTAACCCATGAAAGATTATTTTCTCCTGAAATAGCTTTACGTTTGTAATTAATCTCGACAAAAATACACGTATGCAGTCACTAGACTCTAAGAAAATTATCGCCTCCTGACTCTCATCATACCTGTTGTGTAAAAGCTGTGTACCTGAAATGTGGAAAGTCAGGTGATGCGTTCGTTGCAAGTGTAAAATTGAGTTAAAGCGTATACTAATTTATTTTACACGTGTCAGTCAAAGTTTTAGACGTTTGGTCACTTTGTATCATGCGTTATATATCATATTGTGACGAGACAAGACTTGTAAAAATTTTCATTAGCACAACAGAACAGTGAGGATACATACTCGAGTGGCTAATTGCATATAATACAATACATGAATATGGCTACAATTATATTGAAAATTCATACTGGAGGTACAGACATCATCGGAGGGAAAAAAAACCATAAATCAAAAGAATGGCTGTCATAAATAGATAATGTTTTAATTCAAACAGACACATACACAAACAAACTTTACACCCACAAACGCACACAATTACACGTACACATTCTTCAGTCGAAGACGATTTAGGAGAATGCTTCATCTGGGAACCGAGAATTCAGATACATTCATTTGGCAATATATAAGGCAGCAATTTGGGCATACAATAATAATAATAATAATAATAATGATAACAATCATCAGTCATTGTCGTCATCATCATCATCGTCTTCTTCTTCCTGAAATACCTGTGGTTTTAGATACAGAATATTATTCTCACTTCAAAAGCATTAAAAATATTCACATTCCCACATAAAATTGTCGACTTTATTCATCTGGTAATGCATAACACAAATATATATATATATATATATATATATATATATATATATATATATATATATATATATATATATATATATATATCTGTGTGTGTGTGTGTGTGTGTGTGTGTGTGTGTGTGTAAAAATTAATATGTACAAGTGCTGGATAAAAACAGAAAAATTAGCTAATGTAACAGAAGATCAGAAATATATCCATTCTTTATAACTTGTAGTGCTTTCGCATCATCTTCAAGGATGCTCTTAAGGTGAATACATCGTTCCTTTGCAATTTTATTTAAAATAAACAATTAATAACTTCCTTATATCTATATACCACACGTGTATACAAAATTAAATTTGTAATGTTGAAATGTGATTAATGTACGTTAATGTATTTATATAGTGTAAAATGTGATTCATACAAATTAGAACAATGAAAGAAGTTATTCTGTCATCATGATTTGAAAATGTATCAGTGTGTTGATACAATGTACCAATAATTAAGTTTTCATTATTATAAATAATTATCTCCAGCTATTAAAGTCTGGATGTAGAATAGATTAGGTATGAAATAAAGTTCCTTTTCTTCAAATAAAGGTTCGTTATTAGTTAATAATTTTTATAAGGGAATTACTTTGAGGTTGCTTCCTGAACAGTTATGTATATATTTATTGACTTTTAAAAACCTGAACTCTTCTGTTTTTATGTGCTGTCTGTGGACTGTCATTCTCTTTCTTAGTTCATTTTTCGTCTGACCTATGTAGAAAGCTTCACACCTCACACATAGCAATGCATAAATCACTGTTCTTGAATTGCAATTCAACTCCTAACACGAACGTATATACAAATAATTATCCAACTAGTAGGGCGTAACACAAACATAGATACAAAACATTATGTTAGCCAAACTTCGCTCCACCAGATAGATAGATAGATAGATAGATCTACTACTGTATTTTTTGGTTGTTTTTTGGGTTTTTTTTTTTTTTGTTTGTTTGTTTTCTCTAATTTACGATGTAACACACAGTTTCAAAATGTTCAGTATACAAGTCCCAGAATTCATTTCTCCATGTTTCGGTCAAAAGTGTTATGTTAGTTGTTTTGGGTATAGAGCCGTTTACCAGCACATGCTAAGCCAAATGTAGCGGCCAGTGTGAAAAATCTGCATATCAACAGTGCCTTCTGTGT
This sequence comes from Megalonaias nervosa, assembly GCA_016617855.1. Classification (NCBI taxonomy): domain Eukaryota; kingdom Metazoa; phylum Mollusca; class Bivalvia; order Unionida; family Unionidae; genus Megalonaias; species Megalonaias nervosa. The sequence continues at coordinate 11,940 of JAECUM010029891.1, forward strand.
GACCCTTGCAAAGAAGAAATTCGCTGAGGTGTAGAGAAAACGTGCCACTCGTAAGGCCAGAGCTGTCAACGCCTCTACATCTATACCAACATTTGTGTGCCTCACATGCTGGAGAGACATCCTTGCCCGGATTGGTCTCATTAGTCATCTCCGTGCTGTGGTCGTGATCGACATCAACGTTCAAACAGTATTGTTATCATTGGTGACGAAAGAAATCGGTAAAAGGCCGGAAAGAACCACATACACACAATTGAAGCTACTGGCAAGCTTTCTCACATAATCATGTTGTCCGTGCCCGAGATTCGAACTCACGCGGACAAAGGGGAGATGTCAGTGATCTGTAAAGGTGAGCGCCTTAGAGCAATTGGTGACCCGGGGTCCCCACAAGTATTATGTCTCCATTTCAAGTTAATTAAATCATGTCTGTGTCTCTGAGCTTATTTACTCTTTTTGCACAAACTACTTGAATACCCACTGTCTTTCGCTTTTCTGCCCTAACCATAGACATTTATGTATCAATTTATGACTATTTGGTATAGTCGATATTCTTGTCGGGAGGGGTGTGCTAGTAATAAATATTCCTGCTCCAATTTCAAACAATAAGAACACATTAAACTCTTTATATGTGCATTAAAATATATATCCCGGTTCCAAAGAATATTCCAGGCCCTCCACTGTTAAGTTTCTATGAAAGTCCAAATGAATGAAAAGTTCCATATAAATTACAATGTACCTGTCCGCCAAGAATTGTGAAGTTATTTTGATGGCGTTGTCCAGAATCCCTTTGAATAATTCAAAACAGTTCCAGAATAATATTAATGTCCAAATAATGAGCACTTGCGATTTCCACTGAACAGTCCAAACAAATGTTTCTTATCTCAAATAGTATTTAAGTACAACATATAACACGTCAGCAGACTTAAAACAGGAACACAAGAAATAAGAATTACCCCAAAATTGGAAATAATCTAATTTCTGTTTTCTCCTTATATACATCTTCTATTACCACCATATTTCACAATATTCCCCCACGTGACAGATCATACTAGTCAATTTATTTCGAAACTGCCTATTCATCTCATCTTGCTCAACCAATGGGAAATTATCTATTTGTTCTAGAAGCGTCCAATCCCTATCAAACAACAAGAACTTAACCCAAAGTCATCATTAGGACTGAAGCATACATGACTTAGCCTTGTCAAATTTATACTAGCAACTTCATGATGTTCTAAACTGCGAACAAAACTGAGTCAATAGACTATATTCTCTAGTATTTTCAGTGATATTATACATTTATGACCAGTGTGTTTCCAACTCAGCATGAAACCGATGGGACACATGCAGATCAGCATAGATATATTCCCAGTTTAATCGAATACAGTTCAGTACAGACATATTCCCAGGACAATATAATACATTTCAGTTCAAATATATTTCCAGGGCATTAATGTACAGTTTAGTATAGACATATTCCCAGGGCAATCGAATACGGTCTGTATTGTGTGACAGACACAACTACAAGCAAAGGAAATTATTAAATCATGCACATTCACAGTAAGTTATCTGATCAAAAAGCATGTAAATTTATCGGCATCTCAAGTGACCGTCAGTATTAAACTTATATGGATGTCTAGTTAACATCCCTTTAACACGTTTAGTTCAACAGATGCGTGCAAGTACAGAAGGTATCTCAGTGCTTTGATTTTCAAGATTTATATATAAGCTTTCATGCAGTCAATCATGTAATTTCAAATTTAGAATGTGGGGGTATATATTCTTTTAGTGACATTATGCATTGCTTCAAAAGTTAATATATTATTTAGGTAGAACGATGCGTGATATTCTTGTCCATTTCAGCAGTAGTCAAGTACCAAGCATCTAGCTAACTATAAGAGTTTTCTTTTCTGGCGTGTATATGTTCAGTTCTCTAGGAAACTATTGTTATGTATATTTAATTTAACTGTTTGTCTGTTAGTTTAAAAAAAAAAAATTTGTATTCCCTTACATGCTATTGTAATGTAAAATCGTTTACTGGACCTGACCTTGTCCAAAATTGAATTCAGTTCTGTTTGACCTGATTGACGTTTTTATTTTTTTTATTTCATTGATGTAAACAACTAATAATAGCTTCATTATCCTCTATGGGTATGCGTTCATTGACCAAATTATTATGCAGGTAAACATGTTGATCTAGGTCAGGGTTTTGGGGATTCCAAAGTGAATTTTATAGGCTATTGTGTTGTAAATAAACAAGGCTCATTAGATAATTCTAGTAGGTTATTTTTCATTAGGTAATGGTTGTTTTTAGAAAATGCAAATTTGTGACCTGAGGTCAAACAGAGAAATATATTATCTTGTGATTGTGAAGATTTTACCAGTCGTGCTTTAACATCTAGCACTTTGGGTTGTATTATGTTGTGACCAGTTTGGGCTGAATTTTATTTTCTTCAAATTATTTATTTCAAGCGATTATTTTCTCTGGAAATTCAAAAGTGTTCTGACAGAATTCTTGGATAAAGACATTCATTGGAATTTATACTGAATTCAAACCTGGAATAGTATTTCTGTGATTCAACAAGGGACTGTTGACACATCAGTACAACGCAGGCCATAACAGACACGTCATCACCTTTAATCTTAAATCTCTTTGGGACTTGAACTGAATTTTATTCAGGACTTTTTATTACTAGGACTTTTTGTCTTTAATTCTTGGATCATTTTTGGATTTGATTTGCAATACCATAAGTTGGTTTTTCTCATTCTTCGCTTTGTATTCTAGGGAAAAATAAATTATTTGTTAAATTTTACAAAGCTTGTTGTCTTCACTCTTTTCTGTTACTTATTTTAAGAGCATAGACTCGTAACAGTATCACAACAAGAAAACTGAACGAATTCCATCAAACAGCTCTGCAAGTATGTTTCTCATGTCGTTTAAATAAAATGAAAGAATAAATGAGTTTAGATGCGAAGATAAACGTTGCCTACCCACCCATACCCTCCCCAGCCTATGCGGATCACTGATAGTAAGTGATACGTTGATGAATACAAGGTTTTAACCTTCTCTTCCATGCATGTTTCCGCTTGCTAAGATTGCATTATAGCGAGTGTAGCATGAAAGGGTCACGAACATCTGTTTTTGGAGTTTGTTTTGTTTTGCGAGTGATCAGTGTGGTCGGATAAGATAGTTCTCTTGCATCACCAGCGTGCTCTTGTTGTGAACACGTTTTGCTACTGTTATACCTAAAGAAAATTGAAAGATTATAATTGCTGCAAGTAATGGATGGTTATGAGACTGTTTTCTGGCAAAAATGGTGCTTGTGGAATGATTGTAAAATACACCGACAAAAAGGGCATAAACCTCGTCAGAGCTACGTGAACACAGCCACAGTCGATTCGGGAAGCCTTGTTTTTTCAGGTTTACTAAAGTGACGTCCAAATCATGCGGGAAAAACTAAAACACAGTCGGGATCAAAGACCGAAGTGCATAGCCGAATAAATTATGTGGTCCTTTAAAAGCCACGCTGGGCATTCCGTTGCACTGGTGGCAAAACTGTTCAAAGTATGGGGAACACTCTTCCATGCCAAATAATCTGCACCAGGTGGCCATGTCAAGACTAAAAATCTTAGACATCTTGAAGCCACAAGGGGTATTCCAAAATCCTTCATGTCTAAACTTGACCCATGCCCAATGGATGTCTTCCAGCTAGGCTTCTAGCGTGAACTTCCAGCCGTTTTCCACTTGAGTAACTCTAGCGGTGGCTGAGACATAGCGTATATATGATAATATTCGTGTAAACAACTCTTGCTACGTCTCTCCCCCTTTTTTTGATTTGATTCAAGCTCAAGTATGCTTCAGCAATGTCTGTTGTCCACTGTATATGCTGCCGGTGCGTGTTTGTGCGTACGTGTGTTTGTGTTCGCACGCGCTCAGGCGGATACATGTGAATGTATATAAATTATTATGCATAAACTCCGTATTGATGCACATGCGCATTTCGGACATTTTTAAACCAGAAATATGTCCGATTTGTCTATTTAACTGTTTATTCAAGCATTAATACATAAGTGGTGCAAGTGTTTTCAATGTTTAGTTATTTGTTTACATGCGGGCCTCACACCACTGATAGAAAAGTCTCTTTATTCTTGATTAAACCCTTACCCTCTATATAAAAGCCTCGATGGCCCTGAAGACAAATGTTACCACGTCAGCTTGAAATTCAACGTCGTGTGGCCTAGCTTATTAGAAGTACTTGGGTTCGGGAATAAAAACTTCATAAAGATAAAATGCTATGTTGTAACATTATATTTATAACGCACCATCTTTAACTTCCATTTAAGTTAACATAAAAAAATTTAAAATTCAGGGGAAATAAATAAAATAATATGGCATGATTTCTGCAGAAAACGAAACCTCGATCCCTTCCCTGATTATATTAAGCACCATGAAGGAGACTGCGGAAAAAATACCATGCATTAAAAATATGACGAGATAATGCTGAGTTCTAAGTGGGTATGCCACATTAATGATGATGATATCAAAGAGAATTCCTGTACTGCAAAGCTCTTCCGTTTTTTAGAAACTGAAAATATTAATATGTTATTATCATTGTTCTATCCTGCTCAGTAAGTGGAAGGCTTAGATGCATTGAAGCACATACAAAGTACAGTGTTAAATTTCTTAAATAAGTTTGACATTTTATCTCCCTTTAGCGCAAAAGATACGTTTTGATGTAACAATATTGGGTGGTTCACTTTGCTATTCACGGGATGCACTTTTTGTGTTCTAGTCTAATATACAATTATTGATGCAACGCTTTTAAAGATTATACTTTTATTTTAGTTACAATTTGGCACAAAATTATGTCCATTTAGAACTTTCCCTTAATGTTAATACTCCTGTACTGATTTTTTTTTTTTTTTTTTTTTTTTTATTATGCACAATTCACAAGAACGAGTTCACGTACTCGTATATAAATTAATCTGAATTATATTACGTACGTTAATCATATTGCCATCTGATTTCATCTCAGTCGCTTTTATGGATGGAAGATGTCTTAGATTTGCACAGTAGTTCTTGTTTGTCCCCATTAACAAAATAATTAGGTTATGATATTAAGCAACAAACAATCACATATAAAGACCCATTCTGTCTTACAGGCTGAGCAATGCTGTGCGGTATACTGTGTGTGATTGTGGCAAATCTTGTTAGATCTACGGCCAATGGAATGGTTAATGAATGTAGAAACTGCCAGATGACAGACGAAACCTGTGAATTTCACCTTGAGATAGAACACAAACTGACAATGATGAGACATAAGGATTTGGTCTTTCCACATGAAGGAAAATTGTATCTGTACAACGTCGTTAACGTGACTGAAGCTGACCCAGTTCCATTGGATGAAGTCATCTCCGCAGATGGCTGGGAGATGCCACGATTGGTTGCTGCTGTAAACGGAAAAGTCCCTGGTCCACCTATCATTGTATACGAAGGTCAAACTGTGATTGTCCATGTAAAGAATAAACTTAAGAGCCAGACAGCAACCATCCACTGGCATGGTCTTCACCAGAAAGGTACACCTTGGATGGACGGTGTACCATTTGTGACCCAGTGCCCATTGCATCCCGGACAAGTTTTCACGTACAAATTTAAGGCTGAACCTAAGGGGACATTCTGGTATCATTCGCATATAGGTGCACAGAGAAGTATGGGCACGTTTGGGGCCTTCATAATTCGAGAGAAAAAGTTACTGGAAATGGAAGAACATATCATGGTGATCAATGATTGGAATCATGACTGGGATTCAGATTTGGCACATATGAAAATGGTATATGGTATCTATGAGGGACGTACAAAAATAAGTGGGTCAACGTCACTCGATGGTGCCCTTTTCAGCTTATTTAAATTTCAGGCGGGTCTGATTAATGGCAAGGGTCGATACTACGACGAAAAGACCGGTAAACACAATGGTGCTCCACTCGAGGTGTTTGAGGTGGAACAAGGAAATAATTATCGATTCAGGGTTATCGCAGCAGGCGTGGTATACCCTTTCCGAATTTCAATCGATAATCATCCGTTGAAAATTGTAGCTTCAGATGGATATGATTTAGATCCAGTAGTGGCTGAGTCGTTTATCATAAACCCCGGAGAACGATTCGACTTCGTAATTACTGCAAATCAAATGGTGTCAAACTATTGGATCAGAGCTCTAAGTTTAGAGATAGATAAGACTCATACAGCAGAAGCAATACTACGATACAAAGGAGCGTCTGCAGGAGAGCCCGTGACTCAAGCGAAAACTTGTACAGCTGGTGATCCATGCCTTGTTATAAATTGTCCGTTTTTGCATTATCCGTCACATGAATTCTCTGTCTGTAAGACCTTTGAAGATCTCAAAGGCGCTACATCGGATGACACAACAGCCCCTATAATACCTGGAAAGTTCCAAGAATACTTCTTAAACTTTGCATTCCCGGGCACAACTTTTACTCCTGGATCGATCAATGGGCGCGAATTCAAGATACCAAGTGTATCTGTCATGACACAGCCATACGAGTGGAACTATCCGTGCAAAGAGCCAGAGTGCGGTGAACAGAAAATCTGCACCTGCACTCATGCTCTTGAAATTGTCAATGGAGACACCGTGCAGATGGTTTTGACTAATATGGGTAAAGGAAGAGGATGGTCCCATCCCGTTCATTTGCATGGACACTCTTTTCATGTAGTCAAAATGGGTTATCCCAGATACAATGAGAAAACAGGCAAATTCATTGGTGACAACCTGGACGTGGATTGTCGCGGTGGAACCGACAGAGAAAATAGTTTCTGCAATGACGCAACATGGTCAGACTTATCCTGGAAGGACGGCAATGTCCCAAACCTAGAGCTGGAGCGTGCTCCGAGGAAAGATACCATTATTGTTCCCACTGGAGGTTATGTAGTGATTCGATTTCAAGCAGATAATCCTGGATTGTGGTACTTCCACTGTCACATTGAATTGCACAATTTGGACGGAATGGTGATGATGATAAATGAATCCTTCGCAGAGGTCCCCAAGCCACCAGCCAACTTCCCGCAGTGCCATAACTTCCCACCTGGTTATATCTCCTCGGAAATTAAATATATGACTCATGAAAGTCGGAGCATCGAGAAGCGCAGTAATGGTATGTACTAAGTCACAGTGTGCAGCACAGTAATGGTATCTACTAAGTCATTTATATAACAATGTAATAGTATGTACTAAGTCTGTGTAGAACAGTAATGACATGTACTAAGTGTAGTGTACTAGTGATATGTACTAGGACTCTTAATGTAGCACAGTAGTGGCATGTACTAAGTCACTCAGTGTACCACAGTAATGATATGTACTAAGTCACTGTAGCACATTAAACATATGTACTACTTCACTTAGTGCAGCACAGTAATGGCATGTACTAAGTTAAGTATAGTGGTGGTATGTACTAAGACACTTATTGTATCACAGCAATGGCGTGTACTAAGTCACTTAGTGTAGAACAGTAATGACATGTACTAAGTCACTCAGTGTAGCACACTAATGGTATGTACAAAGTCACTTAATGTAGCACAGGAATATGTACTGCCACTTAATGTAGCACAGCAATGGTGTGTACAAAGTCACTTAATGTAGTACAGCAACGATATATCTAAGTCACTTAATGTAGCACAGTATTGCTATGGACGAAGTCACTTAATGTAGCACAGCTCTGATATGTTCTAAGTCACTTAATGTAGCACGAGATTGGTATGTATTAAGACACTTAATGTAGCACAGCTCTGATATGTTCTAAGTCACTTAATGTAGCACAGCATCGGTATGTACTAAGTCACTTAATGTAGCACAGCATTGATATGTACTAAAACACTTAATGTAGCACTGCAATGGTATGTACTAAGTCACATAATGTAGTACAGTAATCGTATGTTCTAAGCCAGATAATGTAGCACAGAAAAGGTATGTAGTAAGTTATTTAGTGGAGCACAGTAATGGGTATGTACTAAATCGCTTAATGCAGCACAACTTATTTTTTGGATGCATTTTTGTA
>JAECUM010029891.1:22500-35494 GCA_016617855.1 Megalonaias nervosa
TGAAACTCGATACCTGTATAGGTAAAAAAAAAATAACCCTTCATTACATAACATAAAAGCCTACCTTAACTGATAGCAAGAAATCACTCCCTGTTACTATTACGCTGGTGATCAAATGTCACTGGTCATGTATAGAAGGTTAAGAACAAAGTATAGTAGTTTAAATTATGACCATATCTGTGTTATGCATCTAACAGTAGTATTGTACTTGTGCGTAAAAGCACACAGTATTGTACGTGTGCGTAATGGCACACATTAATTTACATGTGCTTAAAAGCAGAGTATTGTACATGTGCTTAAAAGCACACAAAATTATACATGTGCTTAAAAGCACACAATAATGTAAATGTGGTACAGCACACATTATTGTGCATGTGCTTAAAATCACTCAGTATTGTACATATGCTTAAGAACACAGTAATATACATGTGCTTAAAATCAAACACTAATTGACATGTACTTAAAAACACACAGTAATGTACATGGGCTTAAAAATCAAACAGTAATTGACATGTACTTATACACACACAGTAATGTACATGGGCTTAAAATCACACAGTAATGTACATGTGGAAAAGTACACAGTAAATGTGCATTATATCACATAGTAAAGTACATATATGTTAAAGAGCACACAGTAACGTACTTGTGCTTGAAGCACACAGTAATGTAAATGTGGTTATGAACACAGTATTATACGTGTGCTTGAAAGCACACAGGAATGTACATGTGCTTAAATGTACAGGGTATTTTACATGTGCTTAAAAGCACACAATAGTGTACATGTTCTTAAAAGCACACAGTATTGTATATGTGCTTGAAGGCACACAGTAATGTATATGTGCTTAAAAGCCCACAGTATTGTAAATGTGATAAACTATACAGTGGTGTTCATGTACTTACAAGCAAGCAGTAATGCAAATTTTCTAAAGCACACAGTATTTTAGATGTGCTTAAAAGTACACAATATTGTAAATGTGATAAAGCACACAGTAATGTGCATGTGCTTATAAATACACAGTATTGTATATGTGGCTAAAAGCACCCAGTAATGTACATGTGGTAAAGCATACAGTAATGTACATGTGATGAAGCACACAGTAATATATATGCGGTGAAGCACTCCGTAATGTACATGTGGTAAATATGACACAGTAATGTACATGTGGTGAAGCACACAGTAATGTACATGTGGTGAAGCACACAGTAATGTACATGAGCAGCAGAGAGGGTGAACCCTACAAAGTTGTAGAGACCTTATTTTACAAAAATAAAGGTTCCTACGAAGCTGAAAAATACCGTCAATAACGTTTAAACCAAAAAATATCGCCAATAACGTTTAAACCAAAAAATTCTCTAATTGGGCAAGATTATTTTTGACGTATTTTTCAAATTTGTATGCGACTCGTTTACTTGTCTGGTCACTCAATTTTTGTCGTTCACGCTCTGCTGCTATGAATTAAACAGCCAGTATAAATATTATTAATAAATGAGTATTGGAGAACCACATTCAGCTAGATTAGCTCGAGAGCGACTAGAGGCAATTAGAAAATATTTACCTGTTCGTGATTTAGTTAAACAACAACTACAATCTCGTCAGGAATCTCAGGTTGAATTTGAAGAGGATACAAAACAATTATTTAAACCTATCACTGAGACCACTAAAGGTCTTCTTCCTGCATTAGAGAAAACCGCTGAAGCAACTGGAAAAATAGCAGAAAGAACAAAACAGACAAAAAAGATTTTACGTGGACTTCCAGCCGAAATAGCTGCTGCGATGCCAGTCCCGGAAATACCTGAGGATGAAGATCAGCCTGGAGGTGCTGAAGCACCAGCCCCCGAACAAAAGAGTCATGCAATAAGTACTGCTGAACTGATAAATAAATTTGATGAAGAAACTATTAAGGTAATTAATACCTTGGACATAGATCAACTAGCTGAGTTTGCTTTGGATGGTTTTAGTCAAAGAGGTAAATTAATGAAACCTGAACACGCTAAAGATATTAAAAACAGTAAACAATGGCGAAAAGTATTATATCGCATACGTATGGATGTTGAACAAGCTAGAGATAATGATCCATTATATAAGGATTATATTGAGAAAATTAATGATTTAATCAAATCAAGAAAGGAGAAGGAAGAACAAAGTAAAAAACAAAAGAAACAAGAACCTCCAAAACAACAACAAAAAACACCAAAACCATTTGAGCAATCACTTCATGATTATCCAGTATCACCGAAACCAAAAAAATCGCCCTTAGAAAAAATTAAGGATGTATTTACAAGATCACCAAAAACATCACCAAAACCAAAAACATTACCGGAATCAAAAGAAGAAACTGAGGAAGAAGTATTTAATGATACTCCTGGCGCAACTGGAAGTGGTCTAGGAAGTGGTCTTATTACTTGTCCTAATAACGTTCTTGCTGATGTTGATCGACTAGAAATCCTCATTGGAGGAAAACGAGCTGGTAATAATTCCCCAGAAATCATTAATGAAGCAGCTGATATTTGTAAACGATTATTTACAGGTGGAATTATGGATATTAATGTATATCGGTCTCGCATTAATGAAATCGCCGATGACTACTATAGTGACTAAGTCACTGGATTGAGTATGTAATTAAATACAGTTATTATAATAAAATGATCGTACATAGTACTCAACGTGGACCAACCATGGTCAGGGCGGTAAATTCTCGATTACCAGTATACAAAACAATCTACGGAGATGGACTAGGTGATGTTGATCAGGGTCTATTTAGAAGGATAGCCCCAAAAGCAATACCGATTGCAAAGCAACTATCAATGAAAGCTATTGATGTTGTTCGTGAAACAATTGGTGCTGTTGGCAATATTGCTAGTAAAGCATTCTCAGCAATCAAAGATAGACTAGCATGATTAATACGCAGACCTGCCGTCCGACCTCAACCTGTAAAATTACCTAGCACTGAAGTAATGCCTGCGAATATTAGTAAAATAATAAACCAAGCTGCTAATCAAAAACTAGCAGAGTTGGCTGATGTACCATTATCAGAAAAAGAAAAAAATATAACCGCTAGTCTGATAGCAGGAAGTGGTCTCACTTCTCGAAGTGGTCTTCGTGTTAGACGATAGCAAATATAATAAAGATGTTTAAACGTATATCTGATCCAGCGTTCGACATGGACGCACCAGTACTCAAGGATGAGTCTGTGCGTGATTATCAATATTATTCTTATACCGCTCGAGTTCCAGATCAGCGTGGACGAATTGAACTACAGGTTCAGGATACAAGTAGATATTTCTTACCCGCTGAGGCATTTATTGAGGTAGAAGGTGAGATTTTAAATAACGTTGTTCCTGCAGCACCAGTAGCATATGGAGCCGATTTTAGGGTTGGTTTTGTTAATAATGGTATTATGGCGTTATTTGAAAGCGCTACGTACATGATTGACGGAAAAAATATTGAATCAATCCAGAAAGACGTTGATGTTGCTACAACAATACTTGGTCTTGCGAGATACAGCGACGATTATTCAAGATCTGCTGGTCCATCAATGATGTTTGCAAAGGATACAACCAATTTTCCTGATCACAGAAACGTAACCATGGGTAATGTAAGAGCTGCAGGAGGAGCTGCTGATGGTCTTGCAGTATTATCAATGAATGAAAATTTCAACTTAGGATTTGCAACACGTCGAGCAATGTTACAAGGAAATAGAAGAACGTTTTCATGTTCAATTCCACTTTCACATATATTTAGATTCTGTAGACACGTCAGAAAAGTTTTTTTTGGAGCCAAACATACGGTTGTACTAGTACGAAAAGCCACGGACGATGATGCATTATGGAGACCCGCTGGTGATCCTGGTAAAGTAGTATTAATCAAGCTTTCGTTATGGGTGCCGGTGATGACTCCAACAATATCTGAAGAAGATCGGTTAATATCTTTTATGAGTCAAGGTGGTAAATCAATGTTGTCATGGTTGACGACGACCACAGATGCTATCCAGGGTAATATTAATGGTTTATTTACATGGCAAATAGCTTCTCATCAGGGTGTTTCTGCACCACGGCATATATTTATTGTGTTTCAAAGTGCTGCACGAGTAAATAGTCAAGAACATAGTGCAATGATATTCGACAATCTTGGTGTTTCAGAAGTTTCATTAAGGATAAATGGACATCAAGAACCATCTGAGGATATATTACTGAATTTTGAAAATAATCATGTAGCACGTGTATATCATCGTCTTATGTCGTTTATGGGGCGTGATCAGAATATTGATACTGGTTTACAAATATCACAGTTAGATTTTACAACCTTATATCCGATTTATTACTTTTCGCTTGAACATTTAGATTTATTCAGACAATCTGTTGTTGATATATATTTTCGAGCTCGTGTTAAGAGAAATATTGTAGCTATTCCTAATTACAGAGCAATAGCCGTTATACTCAGCGATAAGACGATGTTACTTGAAGGTGTTGGTGGACGAATGAGAGTCGTTGATGCTCCAGTAGAAAACATGTAATTAGATCACCTGATTTAAAATCAGGATAATAATTATAATGTCATACAATCACGTTAGTGTTAAAATTAGATTAAAAGGCTACAATCAGCATCAAAAAATAACTGTGGAATAAAAATATCGCTAAAGCGAGAACAGATGAGCGGTTCAAATAAATTATCGTTGACCGAGCGTCAGTTCAGAAACTTTAATGAAGCCAAAAAATCAAATAAAGGTATAAAACTTAATCTTTCTGCGGGCGCCATCAAAGATATTGCTAAGACGGGTGGTATATTTCCACTTCTCGCAGCTATACCAGCTTTAACAGCAGCTGCAGCCCCAGCTGTTGCAAAAGCAGCTGCATTAGGCGCTGTTGGAACTGCTGCTGGAATGGCATTAAAGAAAGCAACAGGAAAGGGAATCAAAAAAAAAGGGAAAAGGTCTTAGATTGCCAGGGACTCCACATTCATGGTACGGAAAAGGCCTAAGACTTCCCGGGACAGTTTACTGATATCGCCTATGTCCAATTTTGATTTACTCAATGCTGCTAAAAAACTAAAACTAAAAAACTTCAGAGGTGTTTTTATGTGTGATCAACTACCTAAAATCGCTAGCGATTTAGAAACTAGTATTATCAATCTCGATAAAAATTCTGGATCAGGCACGCATTGGGTTGGATATGCAATTGATCCACGTGGAACTATTTACTTTGATTCATATGGATTAGCGCCACCAAAAGAATTTCTTCATTATGTCAGCAATAATACTGCTCCAATCTGATTTTCAACGTTACCAACACAAACATTAACTGATCCACCAATATGTGGTCGTGAAGTACTTAATGTACTTGATGCTATATCAAAATCAACAAAACCACCTCATAAAGTCGTGCATGAATATACCACATTGTCACATTTAAACAGATATTGATAAATATAATGGTAGATATTTACAGAAGATCTACTCGTGGTAAAGCTCAGCAACAAGGTGATTTATCTAAATATGCAACTCTTGATCAACTCAGAAATGAGATTGATGATTTATTAAATATTACAAGTGTGGATCAAAATGAAGTCGTTGTTTTTCAGGATAAACAAGGACGATTAAAGACAAGCAATATACAACTGCCAGATGTACTTATACGAATTCCTACCGCAGTTGTTGATAATATCGTTACTTTTAATGATCAAGGTAAAATACAAGATTCTGGTAAGTCAGTTAACGATTATATCAAGAAAACTGGTGATGTATTTATTGGTGATATTATTATGTCAGGAAAAAAAATTACATACCTTGGAAATCCAACCGTAGATACAGACGCCGCAACAAAAAAATATGTCGACGATCAAGAATCTAAGTACGTGTTAGTCAACGGTGGTATAATGCGTGCATTTCTCAGCATGAATAATAATGGTATTAATAATCTTAGAACACCAGAATCTGATTTTGACGCTGCAACGAAGAAATATGTAGACGATAGCAACATTCCTATGACAACTTCGCTAAAAACAATCAATGACGAAATGACCACACTCAATGTTACTTTTACTAGACACGTGGAAACGTTTTTAAATTTTCGTAGAAACATAAACAAAACCATTAAAGAATTTTTTGGGGAACAACCAACCGTTGACATAAAACTAGCCGACGTTAACATGAAACTCGATGATATTGTTAGTGGAATACCTAATATTGTTCAAAAAACTAATCTGATTAAAATTCCTCACAATCAGATCGTCAATGTCGTGTACACAGTAGCATCAGGATTAACAACATGGTCACAGCAAAATAACACTATTAAATATACCGCGAATGTTACTGGTGTGTATAGACTGTCTATCTTTAGCTCTACAAAGTTTAAAATTTATACTACAACATTTCCATGGCGTCATTCAGCCGATGCTTTCTCTGGAGTTGTATCTATAGTGTTAAATAAAGATGCTGAAGAAATATTTTTACTGGAAGCAGATGATCAAACAATAACTGCAACGTCTTACTGGTGGTGTTTGGAATTTGTAGCTGAAACACCACAATTAGTCACTTAATATAACAATAATGGATCAACACCAAAGACCTCAGTCCTACATCGACGTTCAACGTTACAGATACAATCAAGTATATGAACGTCTGACTAAACTAAAGGATTTTATTGATTATTATAACATAAAAATAAAAAAATACAAAAGGCGTATAGTTGTCATCGATGTGGTTGTTTACTCGGTTTCTGCTGTTATTGCTGGAACAGGATTATTATTATCAACATTGACGATGACAGCACCTGCTGTTATAACCATCATTGTTTCAGCATCAACGACTATTGCTGGTGTTCTCGGTATTATAGCTAAAAAGATAGATACCTGTACAAATGCTAAATTGCACGATTATATGATTAAATTACATACAGTGACAGAGGCATGTTCTAAACTATCTTTGTTTATTTCTTCATGTGTTAGTGATGGTGAAATATCCGATACTGAATTTGCGATGATGATGAAAACCTATGATGATGCGTTTAAGGTGATCGCTAATGATTTTGACGAATTAAATAATAACGATAATAATAATGACAGATAGGGAATTACTTCAGCAGATCGTCACTAATACAACACCATCAAAAACTACAATGATTTCTTTAAGTTCGACCAATCCTGAGTTTAGCGTTAACTTTCCAATCGCAATTCCTGCAAAAGAAATAGCGTTAGCGCAGCTTCGAGTTTATTATAGCTGGCCTAATATTAGATCAAAACCATTTGGTGGACAACAGCCAAATAATTCACTAGTATTCGCAAATAAGAATAAACCTGATGGAACTCCTGATTGGCAGGTGGTTAGTATTCCAACTGGTAGTTATCAGATAGAACAGATCAACGATGAATTCTAGCGCAGAATTAAATCTATTACAGGAAAAGAATCAAAACTAACAATTGGTGTATACGAACCAACATTATCAGCGGTGATTGAAATAAATTCCCCTGATTACTCTGTAGATATTTATCAAAGTTCGATTAGATCAGTATTAGGATGACCTGATATTCCTCCAGACCAAAAATCAAATGGAATTCCAGAACCAACCAAAAATGAATTTCTCACAACGGAAAAAAAATTCATTAAAGATCCAGAATATCGAAAAAGACAACCATGGTCTTATATATTATTTGAATTTGATCCAAGCGACGGTAGATATTACTTTACTGATTTCGACGGTCGAAGGACCCCCAAGATGAATAGAACAGTATTTACGGTTATCAGGACGCCAGGGGCGCGGGATCGAGATATTGTTGACGAAAAATTTTTTAAAAGATTTTTAGATTTTCTTAAACCTGAATACGATAAAACACTTAAAGATTTAAGAAATTTATTTATTTCGTTATCACAACATTATAACGATGATGTAAAAAATCAGATAATCGTGTCAATAAAACATTTAAATAGGATCCTATTTAATTTGTACATCGCCAATCGAAGTATTATAAACGTTGCGACTGATTTTAGTAGAAGTGGTTACACATATCCAGAACGTAAGCAATTATTCTTTGATCATTACAAAATGACAGAAGAAGATTTACAAACATTTATAATACCAGATTTAAATAACGCTGAAATGAAGAAAACACTCAACGATGTCATTGATGAATATTTCCCTAAAATATATGCAGCGTGGATAAAAATAGCCCCACCACCGGTTATTCTTAAACATAACAACGATCCATACGGTGGAGGACGTCATATCTCGCCTAATATTGTTAACATCACATCGACAATCGCACTGAATCTAGTATGCGATATAATTGATAGTAGTCACCACGTAGATCTTTCAAAATCTAACCACCGCAGTGGCACTGCGGAGCAAGGATATATATTATATTCATCAAGTATTCAAGCGCCACCCCGATGGCTCATTGTGTCTGAGCCAATAAATCAGGTCTACTTGCGTGTACATAATCCATTATTGTCAAGAATGAATTTCAAACTCACAAATCAGGATGGCAACATTGTGGACCTAAGAGGAGAAACGCTATATGTTAATTTGTACATACGCTCGTAGAATGATGCCTGAGTAAATTTTGCAAAAAAAATCTTCTTTTTTAAACTTGACCTTGACCTTGACCTTGACCTTGACATTTGACCTTGACTTTTGACCTTTTGCATGTATGTATGTATGTATGTATGTATGTATGTATGCATGCATGTATGTATGCATGTATGTATGCATGTATGTATGTATGTAATGTATGTATGTATGTATGTATGTATGTATGTAACGTAATTTATCAAAAATAATCAGCATCCTAAGTGGTTACCCGTCACGGGGCCCCTTTGATAGCCTTTGTGCCTTTCATGGGGTCCTTACATTGTTGTCTCTCTTATGACTGTTATGGGGCACCCCATGTTCTGTTTCTATTGGCTAACACTCTTTCTGAATGTTTCTTTATGGGGCCCTTCAATGGGGTAGAGAGCTCAGGCATGCTACTGATTATTTTAGGAGGGCACCTTGCATAGACACATCCCCCAGCGAATTCCTAATCGAAACGAAACATTAGAAATTCAGAGGACTGTCTAGGCATTGCGGTTTCAATAAAACCCCCACCAAATCAAACCCCGGGGTAAGTGCAAAATGCACTCACCACGTGGCGTGACGTGGTGAGGATTTTATTGAAACCTCGGGGCGGTGCCCCCCAATCTTAATAAAATTGGCAACCCTTGGACCAAATACCCACCCCCCGCGGTCATGGGAGTCGAACAGCAGAAGTTCAGTACCAAAGTCCCAACACTCTTGCACTGAGCTAACGACACACGACTATATATATACGTTTGAGAAATTATTATATGGTTATCACACAATAGCATTAGATTTCTGATTTTATAAATGAATCTAAATATTTATAATTTTATTAAGATATATAACCATTTATATGTATGAAACGATTAAAATATATCACCGTTTGTATATATCTTAATAAAATTACAAGCATGAAGACGAAAATAACTGCTGCGTCACAAATCCATGGAAAATCGATAAGCACATCCGTCTTAATGCACAAGTTGTTCTGTTTGAAAGTCTAGAACGAAAATGTATATGTATAATGGTGCACAGTATGATTGAAGATAATATACCGATCGCTCGCACTGTACAGTTAAGTGCTTAAAGGATTATTTGTACTCTGTGCGTGTGTTTGAATTGGGTTTCATGTCCGTGTAAGTGTTTTTGCTTTCGTTTCGTTATGCTTGTAAATGACGTTGCTTTTTTAGCGGCGACTGTTATCTAAGGGGGGGGGGGGAACTCAAACCTTGTTATTGTATTACGATATGTGTCTTAAGTTTACAGTGGAATTTAACAAACTTACAGATATTCAGTTAATCACAGACAGACGGATACATTTAGCTGATGAAAATACATTGGGCAAGGGAAATAATCGTTAAATTACTCTGTGGAGTTACCTCGCTTTATATGTGCAATTGCTTAAAGTGAAAATTAAAAACTTGAATGTCAATTATTTTTTATTTTAAAGAAATAAATACATATATATGAACAATGAAAACATTAATGATTTTATTTCTGCTATTAAAAAATTAAAACATGACGGAATAAAAATGTCCGATAATCTTGATCCTCAAAAAATTCTCTCTGACTTTGAATTATTGCAGCAAAGAAAATTCGAGAACAAATTCACATTACCTTCCAATTACAGATTCGTGAAATCAATTTATCAATCTATGTTAGAATCTTTAGCAATGGTGAACGACACACAAGTGAAACTATTTGCACCTCTTGCACGCTCAATCGAAAAAATAAGGACTGCGTTGTCTCACGAGTACGAAAGAAAAAAAATGATAGACAATCGTGTAATGCAATTGAGAAAGATTATGTTATCTGATTCTGTCGAGAGTGAAAGTGAGAGCAGTGACAGTGAAGGTGGACCCCTGACTGTAGTTATGGCTAAACAAAAACCCTGGCAAAATTGACAGAGTCGAACTGTTAAGAAATAGTTATATGACATATTCAAATGTTATCCGCTGATTATATTTTTTCGAAAATGCAGATTTGCATGTTTTATCAGCTACACGTTGTACCGATCGTGGATGTACGCCAAAATATCTACCTGCTGCGTTTATTGAGGGGAAGGTCATTTCTTGGTCTGTTTCTGTATTTATGGATTTAATAGTTCTCTTTCCGAATACTTTACACCTTCCTGTATTTCCACGTCTAGAATTCTGACTCTGTGTTATAACTTGCAGGTTAGATAACCGATTATTCTGGGGATCTCCATCAATATGATCAACTACAAGTCCATTTTCAACTACTCCACGAAAACATTCGAATATGAACCTATGTGAGAAATAATTTTTATTTCCACTGGTATTAAATTTAAAATAACCAAATTTATCAAGACTACCGACTGGTTTTTTCAATCTACAGTTCCTGATCACGCCATCACGAGACGCTTCATAATTTTTGATGATCGGATGCGCTACAAATTCTTTTGCTCCATTTATATAATAATATTATTTGTCTAAATTATTATTCTGAAATCTGGTCAGATAATCCTCTACGGTTTTTATAGGAGATTTACCTGACAAGGTATTTTTTTTGTCATAATATCGTTTTAATTCCCTGTATTTTTTTCCGCCACATTTTAGACATAACTGTGTTTTTCCTCTGACTCCAACACCGCATTGCATACATGGTTTTGGTCCTGTACTTCCATTTTTGATGCATTGCATGTGATTTCCGCAGTATTCATTTATACATGGTTTATCACAATGAGAGATATGACCAAGTTTAAGCCAAATACACTTGTTCCTGGTTTCAATCATTATATATATACAAAAATTCAATTTAAATATTTGTCTTAATTATAATAATGGAGGAATTATCCGTTATTGAACCTTCACCTGCCAGATTTGATCTTGACAGACTACCAGAATATAAATTTAGTGTTTCGATGCAAGATCTAGCTTTAACAAATGCGGATATAGTTAAACGTATCCGTGAAACCAAAAGGAATTTCGTGACGATGGCGCTGCTCATGTATGGTCAACTTTCAGGATAGGACATATCGTTAATATGATGAACGACAAACGAGGAAGGGTTATTATTAACCACCTTGATAATCAAAAATATTTCATTTTAATAAAGTTTATTGTAGAGACAGATGACGATATCTGGATTATTCGTGATAAGCGTGATCCCAGTCCGTGTGCAGTCGGGAAGCAATATTGTTCTCTTAAATAACAGATCCAAACCTGGAATACTTACTGGTATTGATAAGCCTTACAATATACAAGGTTATCCAGTGACTGCGGTTGTCTGCGCAATATATTCGCTAAATGATAAACCTAATGTTGCGGATCTCAAGCCGATGAAAATATCAAGAATAAACTGTGTAGCTCAACGAGTTACAGAACATTTTACAAATGCGATACGTGGTAATGGCTTAACAGATTTAAGACGTAAAAAAATAGATACATGGGCAGAAACGGTTAAAGATACTGGTGCATCTATTAAGGATGTTGCTGAACTAGAAAAGTTATTAAGATTTCCAATAACAGTAAAAACGCTAACCGGAGAGATATTGTACGAACCAAAATATATAAAAATGGAAACCCTATAACAATCGTCGATCATAATGCACATGCATGGACTAATGCTGTAACGGTATTTCCACGAGATAGAAAAGTTAAGTTTTATGATGGTCACATATTTGATTTTATCAGAAATATAAGTAAAAGTGACCCTGTGTCTGTTTGGTTATTTCAAAGTTCAGAATACGATTACGATCAGTTTGTACGGCCTAACGGTGATATTTATCGCACAGAATCTCTTCATGAAGAAATGGAACATATTGCATTGAAATATACCTCTGATGATCTCATAGTTGGACAATTACTGAATAACTGTTTTACCGTACCATCGGTTGCTGCCCATTTCGCTCAGGAGAAAAATTCATGGAAAACGACACGATCAGAATTCCTTGAAGATATCAAAAAAAGTTGTATAGAATATGGACACAGTGGATTATGGAATACCAAATACGATTATAGTGACGTTATCTCAGTTGATATGGCTGCATGTTATCCTGGGAGTTTTCTTGGATATGGAGAATGTTCTAAATACTTTAAGAAACTCGGACATCCTACACATGAGATGACCAGGGTTGCAATAAACGGACCCCTACCAGATTTTGACTTAACAGGATTTGCTTATGTAGAATCATTCGAGTTTAGAGAGGGTCTCCATGCGATTACTTATGTTTGGTTTGGAAGACATTTTTCAGAAAAAATGTTGGGTTCCGATAGTACTATTGCGGTATATGCTTGATGCTGGATTTTTAATATCGTTGAGGGTAACTGAAGCAATTATATCGTATAGTTCACAGAAGCAAGTTTGGTTACTAGAACCGGACAGATTTAGTGTCGATGATGCCAGGAAAGAATTCCCTGATATTGATGAAGATCATGTCATTAAAATAAGTAAATGCAGGAATGAGTACGATGAAAAA